>VMKM01001110.1:0-181006 GCA_008360985.2 Macquaria ambigua | reverse complement strand
TTACCACAACTATTACTTTACATCTCTATGTGGAACTGTACTGTGCTGCTGTATGTTCTCTTTCCTCCTGCTCTCTCTCTCTCAACCCAACCGGTCGAGGCAGATGACCGCCCACCCAGAGCCTGGTTCTGCTCGAGGTTTCTGCCTGTTCAAAGGGAGTTTTTCCTTGCCACTGTCGCATAGTGCTTGCTCATGGTGGGAACTGTTGGGTCTCTGTAAATATAAAGAGTCGGTCTAGACCTGCTCTATAAGAAAAAGTGCCCTGAGATAACTTTGTTATGATATGGCGCTATATAAATAAAACTGAATTGAATTGAATTGGAACCAAGTCTAAATTCACACTACTATCACCCTCTTATAGTAATAGAAAAAATGAATAGCTGTCTGCATGTAGCTTACCTGCGGTGTGTGAGGAAGCTTCCGTTAGCGTGTCCGGAGCCGTCACAACCTGGGGTGGGACAAGAAGGCCCCTCTGTCTTGAAGGCCTTCCAGTTGAAGGGTGTGCCATTCAGGAGACCTTCCTTCTGTCTGCGGGCTGCCAGCGGACACCCGTAGGCGCTGCGGTGTGTGGCGTACTTGCCACTGATGTGACCCAGGCTGTCGCAGCCCGGCACCGGGCATCTGCAGGGAGCAGAGGAAAGGATGGAAGGAAAAGACGAGAGGAGAGTTGTGTAGCAGGAGAGGGAGAAGAAGAAGAAGTGTTGAAGCAAGAAATAGAGAAATAAAGAGAGTGAGAAGGCACAAGGGTTAGACAAGGGGAATCCAAAAATATAAACTGTAGAGAAAGTTGAGAATATTGTAATAACGATTTAAGTTATATACTTTCTCTACTGGGCCAAATTCATTTTCTCACATCTGTGTTTGACATATTATTTATGCAATGAAAAATATTACTGATGCAAGAGCTATTAAGGTTTAGCACATGCTGTTATCAACACGCTGTTAAATTAACTGTTTTGTGTGCAAATGCAATATGAAGCCCATGTATTTCTTATGTATTGACAAGCTACTCTACGATACTCTACCATGAACTACATTCAGAATCAGTATCTGCAGTAAGTGTATTTTCCCATCAGTAAGGGCCTGATCGTTTGATTCAATTACGGGGGCAGGTCACTACCTCTGCATGTGATTCACAGTGACTTTCTCTCTTTCTCTCTCTCTCTCTTTTTTTATTGCATTTTACTTTTACCGTCAGTCTCGCTAAAAGCAGACATTATGGCTTTCTGAGCGGTACGAACTTTAAAAGCTCGGAGTCCTCCTGGTTGTCCTTGGTAGGAGTTTTAATTCCACTTTTCTTGGCACGCGGGCACCCAGAGATACTGAAAACAGAAAGTATGGAGTTGATAACATAGGGTTGAAAAAAGGTCTGGTGAAGTGATTGCTTAATAAAGGGAGAGAACATTATAAGGAAGAATAATTTTACAGAGGTTGTTCAACCAAATTACAAACCAAATCAACTCAAAACGCCTAACATGGCCGAAAATAGAATAATGGAAAGGTGTGAAAATGTGTGAGTATGTGATCCCTGTCTAATTCTACCATGAACTGTCACTAGGCCTCTCTGACTGACTGTGTGTATGTGTGTCCATGTGTGTGTGAGTGAATGCATTTTTTTGTGTGTGCATTTGTGTTTTTTGTTTGTTACCTTCTGTGGGAGGCGTAGTTTCCTGTGATGTGACCTGAGCCGTCACATCCTGGAGTGGGGCATCTGGGAAAAGACAGAGTGATGCTTAACATTTAATACAAGGTTAGCAGAGAAAATAACACTGTAGACGTTTCAAAGTGGAATGGCATTAAGCAGATGAGAGAAATGGTCGGCTTATTAATTTTGCTTATTTTCTTATTCATTCTTGTCAGCAATGTTTGTTTTAAATCCATTATTTTCAGGCCATTTAAACACCTCTTGTATCAGTCTATCATGGGCCATGAAAAGCCTATTTTCTAGTAAAGTTTCATTTCACATTTACATGAACTGATTGAAGTGAAAGCAAGCATAGCCCAAGCCAGATGGAGAAAAAAAACACCATGACAGATGCAGCAGCAGCAGCAGCAGAGGCAGCAGCCAGCAACAAAAGATAAGTTAACGTCAGCAGAATAAAGCATTGTAGCGTTGGACAGTGTCAGTAGCAGTGCATTGAAGTGGCAGTGAAAAGGCAGTGAAGGTGTAGAGCAGACATACTTGAGTTCAGGGGTGTGGGCCGCCATGAGGGACCGAAGGCTCTTATCAGCGAGAGGACACCCAGACAGACTGAGAGAAAGGAGAAAGAGCGAAGGACAGGCAGAAGAAGAGAAGGACGAAAAAAGGGGGCAAGGAAAGCGAGTGTGAGGGATTGAAAGGAGAGAGGAGAAAGACGTGAGTGAAGGGAAATCAAGAATGCAAGGCATACCAAGGTCATTTAGGAAGAAGAGGACAGACGGCAAGAAGTAAATTACTGATGCATATCAAAGTCAATGACCGTCTTTGCTTCCCAGGCTCACGCTACATTATTGCCTCTGGCATGTCAGGATCAAATAAAATATTTGAATTAGTCGTGGTGCGCCCGCTTTGGACTCAGGTGCAGAAGAGTCTCAGTAGAGCTAACATTTCATTTAAGAGTTTATATATAGAGCACTACTGTATCACCCAAATAAGTCTGCAATGGTGCATACCTGCGATGGGACGCATAGTTTCCAGTGATGTGACCACTGCCATCACAACCAGGTGTGGGGCACCTGGAGAGGATGAGATACACAGAGGAGAAAAGAGAGACAGAGATGCAGAGTTAGAAAGGACAGAGGGACTGAATCAGAACATTTCCGACTAAATATGAAATGTTAATTTTCCATCCTCCTTTTTTGCAGTTTTTAGCCATGCTAGCGGTGTGGCTATGTGGATGGCAGTGTCGATCGGTCCAGACTTTAGTCCAGATGGAAATATCTCAACAACAATTAGATGGATTGCCATGAAATTATGTAGAGACATTCATGGTCCCCAGAGGATGAATTCTAATGACTTTGGTGATCCCCTCACTTTTCATCTAGCGCCACCAGCAGGTCAAAGTTTTCACTTATCATGTGAAATACCTCAACATCTACAGGATGAATTGGCACATTTTCTACAGACATTCATGGTTCCCAGAGGATGAATTCTACTGACTTTGGTGATCCTCTGGCTTTTCCTGTAGTGCCAATATGAGGTTGACATTTGTGGTTTCGACCTAAATATCTTGACAACTATTGGATGGATTGCCATGCAATTTTATTCAGACATTCATGTCCCCCTCAGGACAAATTGTAATAGTGTTACTGATCCCTTAACTTTTCATCTAGCGCCATCATGACCTCAGACTTTTAACTTGTTCAATACTTTGGTTTATGACAAAATACCTGCAAAACTAATGTCATCCCCATCAGCCTCAGCTGTGCTTTGTGTTTAGTGCTAATTAGAAAATGTTAGCATGCTAACATGCTAAACTAAGATGGTGAACATTACACCTTACACCAACATTATACCTGCTAAACATCAGCATGTTAGCACTGTCATTGTGAGAATGTTAGCATGCTGGCATTAGCATTTAGCTCAGTAGTGTGGCTGTAGACTCTGTCTTGTTACTTACGAGAGCAGCTCTTTCTTGCTATCCTTGGGCTGGAACTTGACCTTGAAGCTTGGGGTCGTAACCTCTCCTGGATACTTCCTCTCCTCCAGACAGTCCTGCATCATGTCACAGTCCTCTGGATCGGATGAGACGAATGACTGGCCTGTGTGCTCCGTCTGAAAAAATTAATAAAAAAAGAAGATTAGCACACATGCTCTGGTAATTCCTCTGTGATCCTTTGATTATTCAAATTGTACTAATGTGTATTGACCTTTTTAGACCATTTTTGAGTGATGGCTTTCTCGCAATAGTTTGCATATTTGTATACAAGCAAAGAACCTTTGCAAACCACCATGTGCACACAAGTCTGTACTTTTTTATTCTTTTGTAGACAAGTGATGCAGAGTATCCTCATAAAAAATTTACACTCAAAGCTCTTTATATTTCTTTTGAAAAAGTTCAAAGGAGTAAAAAATTTGCATATGCCAAAGTCAGGATGGTGCAATGCACCTGACACACCACCTCTGTTACACAGTGCAATGTTTTAACAGTACAGTAACTCTTGCATTTCAGTGAAATAAATGAATAATAGAAAGAGGAAAAGGGGACAGGAAATAAGGCATGGGGATTTGAGAAAGACAAAATGATGTAAACAAGTAAGAGTTTCTTATTCAAAAAGCTTAGGGGGAATTTTGTCTGTTGTTATTTATGTTGCAATACTTCCTCTGTGATTAATACCACAGGAAATAGTGCTTGTTTGGAGCTTGTACTTTTGCTCAGCCTAATTGTACTGACCTCGTCCATTTCCTCCTCCCTTTGGCGGTTGGGTTTGGTGTAATCCAGAGGTCCCTCCCACTCCTCCTGCTTGTAGGCGTGTAAGTTTGGTGATGTCATCCCGCTGCTTCCACCGTGATGGAGCGAGGAAGAGGAGGAGGAAGAAGGGTCTGGGGACCGAACCCCGGGGCTGGTGCCTGACAGACTGCCCTCTCGTTTAATGGGCTTCTTCATACTCAGGTCCAGGGTGCCATTCTCATCCACCTCAATGTCCATTTCCTGGAGAGAACACATAAGATACTCAGGACTGAGGCCATATCATCATCAGCTGTTCATACAACCAATGATCTAAAAAGTTACTTCTGAGCTCCATATGGAGTCCCAAAGTGTTCAATATTAAATAAATAAATAAGACATTATGAACTAAATCATTATATGAATACATAAAGTGAAATATATAAATGAACCACAATAAACTGTGAAAACTCAAGTTATTATTATGAAATGCTTGTTTTAGGGGTTCATTTTTAATTTTATTATGGAAATTTGTATTTCCAAATGTAAACATGTAAAAATCAGGTTCATAATGGCATCCGTCACCTGCTTTTAGCAGGCTCAGCAACTGCTAGCTAGGTAGCTAGGGGAACCAAAGACAAAGTCTTTTTTTTCTCTTCAGAGTTCTGTGTCTTTCTCTGAAGAACATCATTAGCGCTGCCAAAGTACCTCTAAATTACTGAATTAACCAGCTAGCTGTTGCCGTTAACACTGGCTCTTCACTTTAATGAAGACTCACAAGTCCACCTAGCTAGTTAGCTGGCTAGATAGTTAGCATGTGTAGCCTTGTTAATCTAAATAAAAGCAGAGGTTAGTTATTGTGTCTGTTCATTGTATTTACTTTTAATTTGACAGCCACAAAGCACCGGCCCACCAGGCCACCAAGAGCTCCACTTTGCCATTATTGTTGCCTTAGCTAATGGTAGCTAGCTGGCTAAACGTGGCAGGCAGGGGGCATGTGAGGGTTGGCTGAGAGGTGAGGGTACGGAGACTTGTGACAACTCATGAAATAAAACTAATCATTATATGAAAATACAAATAATAAAATTTGATACATTTTAATCATTTATTATTTTTTATATATATAGTATAGTATATTTTTTTACTTTGGGGCTCCATACATAGTTGGTAACTGGGAGATCATTAATAGAGAAACATAGCTAACTAATACATCTAATTAAGTATTCTCAAATATAAATTACTAATGCCTCTGGTGCACTTCAGTATATGAGAGGCAGTCCTGTATGATGATGATGATGATGATTGTGATTAATTTAATTACCCTGTTGAGCAGATTTAGTTGCAGCGCTACACATACATTAACATACATTTTCCCGAATCATAAATTCATATAACCCACAGTCATACTCAGGCAGGGATTTAGATTCAGATTAAACTAAACTTTCATGTGGGGAAATGATTGACTTCTTCTTATTTCCACTCATCCACCTTCACCTGCTTGTAAAATTGCCCTCAAGCTTATACAGTCATTTATACAGTCATCCAGCAGTGTGATGCACTTTTCAGAGTGCTAAATGTTCAAGTTCAGAACACCACCTTCCTCGCTTAAACATGTTAGTAATGATATCTAATGTACTCTGGTAATACTTTGCCAACAGCAGCAACACCACGGTTCATCTCTCCGTGCTCTATTATAGTGCTGGCAGGTGAACAGAAACAGAGGGGTGAGATGAGCCATGTTTTCAGCATTCATCTAAAATGGCGTTCATATGGGCTGGTCAAGGGCCAGAAAAATCAAAGGGTTAGGAGGAGAGAAATGGGATCAGTTCCCAGAACTGTCCCTGGCTGATGAGCTCAGTGTTCCAATGTTTCAATATTGGATTTCAACTGGCTCTGACTCTGATTCCAGATCAGTCCCCGGTTGATGTGCGCTGTAATACCGCGCAGCTAAGGCCTGCTCTTGGATTGGTGCCTCGCTGAACAACACCTTGCTCTGCTGTGCTGCCAGAGACATTAATCTTGACTTTTTATCTTCCTAAAACCATGTCAGGAAATCGAAAAATGATGAAGCAGTCACTTTCTCTCCTCTGTGAGGCAAAAGGGCTTTTAAAAATCACAATATGGGGGAAAGTGGTGCTCCAATTACACCTCCTGTGCACAGAGAGGGGAAAGAGGGAGTGAGTGAGAGAAAGAGGTATAGACTCACAGACAGAGAGAGAGAGAGAGACAATGAGACTTGCATAGGGAGGAAAAGAGGGAGATAAAAGAGAGTAAAAAGAGATGTGAAAAGAAAATGAAAGAAAGAGCGGCGGGGGTGGAGAAAGAGAGTGGGAGATCCGTCCGGCAGATAATGAAAAAAGGCTACCTGGTGGAAAAGTAATCCAGGGAACTGGCAGTCAGCCAAATTCAATAACAACATGAAAAGTGTGTGGGATGGAGGGATGAAAGGATGAAAGAGGACCGGAGAGGTGATGCAACTGCATCTCAACACCACCCTGTTGCTGTAAGCCAATGTCTCCTGATGATATATTCATGCAGAGTTGATGGGGAGAGAAGAAAATGAGCAAAAGAGAGGAGAGGGGAGGCACACCCACTGCATCCCCTCTCATCTCACCAGCTGTGGCCTGCAATGTTTCAATCTGCACTACAATCAGCTAATAATCTCTTGTGCTAAGGAGGGAAGAACAGGGTACAATAATGACATCACCCATAAACAACTGATTCATTTCATATTTGTTTGTTTTTTTCAACTAAGAACTAGGTAATAAAGGATTTATTCCCATACTGTTTTGTCTGTCTTTAATTACAATCCCTAATAAGCACTGATTAACATGAAAAAAACATATATATGGAGAATTGTGGTCTGTTTACCTTGTTTTGGGGTTTGGTGCTGAGGTTCTCAGGTTTCTCCCAGCAGCGTGTAGACAGGTTCAAGATGGCAGTGGCAGCCATGTGAGCGGCCTCTGCATCATGGGAGTAGTCGTAGGCCAAGGAGGAACTCTTTCCGTAACCGTGGAGACTGAGGCTGGGCGACGATGACTTGGGGAATGAGGGCTTAGCTGTAGGAGGACAAAAAATCAGATCAGGTGATCATAAAAGTAGGATGGGATGGATTTGCTGGGAGTACAACCCTAAATGATTAGTGTGGTAAATTAATTCAAACTAATACTATAAGATCAAAGAAAAAGACTAAAATGTCAAAATAATGAAGGAAAAGGGGAGAGAATCAGAAAAAAAACAAGTGCGATAGAAGTAATGTAGCTGGACTTTAAAGGAATAGTTTGACTTTTTAGGAAATACGCTTATTTTCTTTCTTGCTAATTCATATATTTCAATTATAATTCCGTCTTTATATGCAGTATAGAAGCCTAACTGTCTCCTGGCTGTAGCTTCATATTTAATGGACAGATATGAGAGAGGTATCAATCTTCTCATCTAACTTTCAGCAAAAAACGTGAATAAGCATATTTCCAAAAATGTTGAACCATTCCTAAAATACAATACCAACAGCAACAGTAGCACATCACATCCCAACCAGAACCACACAAAAGAAACCAGCGCCCCTCCTCTCTTACTTTTGAAGGCTTTGGGTGAGGTTTCGCTGGTGGGCATCTTTGGAGCAAGCATGCGTCTCCCGAACACTTGAGCATCGAAGCTTGCATAATCGAAGGACACCTTGGAGTACTTCTCCAGCTCCTTGGCCAGGTTGGCGCGAGGCGTGGCGGGTGCCATGTTGGGCCTGTAGCTGCCATACTGGGGCACCTCCAGCTGCTTCACAAAGCACATGGGCCTGTGAGGAGGAGAGGGAGAGGACGTCAGGGTGGTTTGGGGGGGGGGGCGAAATAAAGCAGACAGTAGAATAAAATAGAATAGACGAGGAGGAGAGATGGGATATAAAAAGAGGATTGACGCAATAAAGAGTCACACAATCAACACAAAAAAACAAACAGAGAGAGGAGAAAAAAGAGAAGAAGAAAAGAAGAGAATGAAAGAGGGAGGTAGAGTGACACAGAGAGAGTAAAGATAGGGGCAACGGTGTACTTAGCAGGAGTGCAGCAGGATTAAAAGCTCTCTTATCAGCAGAGGGCACATTTGCATGTTGTACAGCATGGAATTTATGAGCTTTAAGCCCTCTCGTTTTCCTGGAGAGCCTGGGCTTTTGTCAGACCTGTTGGTGTAAATCCACTGATAGACCAGGGAGAGGCAGGAGGGTGGGGGAAGAGAGAAAGAAGAGCGGAGGAGGAGGAGGAGAGAAGAGTGGGAAAGAAAGAAGGGGGAGTGGCAAAAGAAGGAGGCAGGATGGGGCTGGGGGATAGAGGAAGGAGGAGTGGAGTCACCTTCCTCATCTTTTTCACTGAAGCCCACATCACAGTCTCTGGTCTCCAACCATACGCTCATTAATAAGCTACATGACCTGGCCTGCAGTCACACTGCTGCCGGGGTGGCCTTCACACAGTGGCACACCAAAAATACATGCTCACATCTGAGGCAAGTCCACGGGAGGATTTTCATGACAGTAAAAAACTTTCTTCCACTGATCACAGGGGATTTTTTTTCCTTTTTATTTATTCAACATGTATTCCACTAGAACATGGATTGCATGAGGAATTCTTCAAGCCCCATACATAACAGACAGCCAAGCTCATTTTAATAACAATCTGAGAAGGAAAAACAAAGCAAGCCTTATTATGTTTTAATCCGCGATGCTTTGTCTGACCACTGATGAGGTTTTCCTCAAGGAAAGCAATTATTTTTCCTATCCCCCCACAATGCCCCTGTAACTTGCATAATTAGCTTATCGGCAGCATTATTAATTAAAATACCAACGAAGAAGAGCGTGGACTTATACCATAATACCAGTGTCTGGTTTGCGTTAATTATCATTCTTCTGGCCATGATCACGGTGCCTGACCAGTTGTGGAGATGAATGGAGATAAAGAGATCTCACTGTTTGAGGTGACAGTAATGATTGGACCGCCAGACTGAATGCTTCAAGACGTTCTCGTTATATTGAGCCATTCACAGGCCGGCTTTGCCTCTCATGAGGGGCACAATAATCAAGGTCGGGATTGTCACTGTGGTTTCTATGGGGCTCTGTAGTAAACTAGCTAACCTTGAGAAGGGGTGGGGCGTGGATTGGAGGAGACTTTTATGCTTTTATGTAGGTGAAAGGTTCACTATGCCCAGTCTGCCTTGTCATTCATCATCTCATATATGGAGCCCCAACACCGACAAAAGACATTAAAGGGTTATCACAAGTCAAAAATATGACTGTATACATCAATTATTAGATAATTAGAAAGGAGTGTAAAAATAAATTCAAACGCTTTATACTTTTCCTAGAACCTCCAATCACTTGGTAAAAAAGAGAAAAGTTTCCCCACCAAACATTTCCCATTTTCCTTATGCTTATATTATAATAGAATGGGTGTGTCAGTGTATGTCCAGGGCAGGGTGGGAGTGTAACATCAGACTATGAGAGGACTGTGTGGTTAGCTAGCTAAAACTTTAACATATGACTACACCAGTATGGATAATGTTAATCATCCATATACTGCTGTACTGTGTGAACTCTTGTAACAGTAGCTAAAGCTTTTCAGACGAAAAAATAACGCTAACAATTATTGCTAGCTAAAACTAGTTAGAAGTTTATTTTTATTTTATTTAGTTTATTTGAGGAAATTAATCAAGTTAGGTGATTCCATCTTGGTTGTTGGCTGACTGAAACTGACACAGAGGCCGTTACCATGAACTTGCTCTCCTCACTGAAGTATTCCAGCAACTAACACTGCAGGTAATAATCTTATGGAGATAGATGTATGGTGTTTGCAAATGGCTAATTAGCATAGGAGGAGGTTTATTTGAGGTAAAAGGCGTTTCTCTTTTTTCTTTTTTATCAACTGATTGGAAGTGAGGTTAAAGGGCAAGTATAAAGCTTTATATTTCTTTTACACTCCATTTTAATTATCTAATTATCTAATAAATGAATGCATTCAGTTATATTTTTGACTCATCTGATAACCTTTTACTGCCTTTTGTCAGCATTGGGGCTCCACACTTATTTAATGTAATAAGGAAGAAATGTAAAATGAATGTATATGATTGGATACTTTTTCACCCACCTTAACACTCTGTCGTTGGGACTTCCTTTCAGGTGCTCGATGCCTGGCTGAGAGAGTATCTGCTTATCGTGGCCCTTGGACAGCTTCTCTGCAGCAGCAATGGGGCATCCAGAAAGACTGGAGAGATGGAAGAGGAGGAGAAAGAAGATGAATATCAAAAGGGGAGCATGTTGCTGACCATTGTAAATCTGCATCCAACTGATGTCGACTGACACATTCGCTGTCCTGCATACATGAATACATGAGCTTGCAAATACACAAAGGGAAATACACACCCTGTTCGTAACACTCTCATGTGCACAATACACACACCCAAACACAAATACAGATCTACACAGATACTATATGAATACCTGCGGTGTGTGTTACGGTTGCTGTTAACATGGCCCTGACCGGTGCAGCCAGGAGTTGGACACTTCAGCACATTCTCATGCATGGCCAGAACTGAGGAGAAGACAAAGAATAATCACTCACACAATCACACGGTCAGAGAAAATCCACAATCTAAATAAAACAATTTAAAACACACTTTTCATGTAAGGGACTGTATGAAAATTATTGGGGTGTTGAATCTTATATTTCCTTTTATGAAAAAGCAAGACCCATCCCACATAACAAAATGGTGAATATTCCAACTACTGTCTATTTTTTAATAAAGAGCTGCTACAAAACTTCATTAACAAACAATCATTAGTGGCATGCCATGTTGAATGAGTGAACCGGACACAGTTCTGTGGCTGCCAATGGAGTTAAACCCTGCAATATTTTAACCCCATCCCCGGATTCCAAATAAAGTTGAATTAGATCAGATGATGATATAACCTGATGTGTTTGAGATAGGATGTCAAAACTAAACCAGTCAAAGGGGCCTGTTTCCTCCAAACAGGTGTGTCAAACAGTACAATGTTAAATATCAAAACACAAGTTAATCACTGTCTGTAAATGGTTAAAGTCCACGGCTTGTTAACCCGCAGGGGAGAGGGAGACAACTCAGTGTGGTACACACTCTTATGTTTCCGGGAAGTTCTTTACTTCTCTTTTGTAATAAATTAGAAGAAAGAAATATAAAGACCATTCCCTGCTCGACCAAAAATAAATTTGCCTACCCTACCATCAGCAAAAAGAAAAAATACAAAACCCTCTCTGTTTTCTTCATAATAATTTTTGTACAGTACCTAAGTATAAATACCAGCAGGAATATGAAGTGAATCTTAATCAGAGAATAGCAAAGAACTGCACTCCATTTAATGGACCTGTAGTCAGGGCTACATTAAGATGGCCTCCGATAAGTGTATAGAGAAGTATCTTTACAATGGAGAGGAAAAATACACTACCACTGCAGATTCCTATCTCCATAATTTTAGAGAACCAACTCAGTGAACTAAATCCAAACATCTATTTTGAATTTTGGTCGCCTGTTAACCTTTTTTACCTGTCAACTTTTACATGTTTGACTGAATCCTCTATCAGCAGTATGTTAACTGGTGAAGAGAGAATAGCTTGGTAATCCAGTAAGCTTGGATCAGGAAAAAAAACTCATGAAAGCATGATTAAACTGGTATTATAGTACTTCTGTGAAGATACTGTGATGTCTAACTCCACAGTAAGGAGAGGTAGTGGGTTTCTGTCACTGTCAGACTGCCCTTTGTTGTCACTTTTCTTCTCTCCATGCTTATTTTCATCTTCTAAGCGGCTGAAGAAAACTCACTCTCCGGGGGGATCCTGTCCTTGTGCGGACAGCCTGACAGGCTGCGGTGGTGGGGGTAAAGACCAGTCACGTGACCCGTCCCATCACACCCCGGGGTGGGACACTTGATCTCCCTCTTCTCTGGCCTACTGCTCTCTGGATAGAGGAGGACATGATGGTAAAAGGAGAAAGTAGGAGAAAAGGATGAGGAGAGGAGAAGAGAAACAGTGATGAGAGGGACAGAGAGAAGGAAGGAGAGATAAGAGGAGAAGGGAAGATGGGAAGAATAAGGAGGACAAAAGCAAGTGGTTAATGCCATCAGACAGTCTGCTTGGCTGAGCATGAAATCTAGACATATTTCAGACAACTGTACAAAAGCAACACCATCTGTATCTGCTCCTCATGTCTTATGTATCTCTGTAAATGCAGAAGGTGTTTTATGCATTAGTCTAAATGTGATTTTTGTGTTTCTGTAAATGCTTTCAACGATGAAATACTATCAAATGTATGAAATATTACAGCTTTTTCAAAGTTACCCCGAACGAAGTCGACCTACTTTTCCTGTACGCTTTGATGATTTTCCACCCCCTTGCTACATTTGTCTGACATTTTCAAGGATGTTGTTTGGATCTCGGACAAAACAACACCTGAAAATACATCAGGAGGAAATCGCGCTACTATAATTTACACATAATTAAAGATGCCTACTCCTCCCTACTGCTATTGGAGGTAGGCCAGCCAGTATCCAGTATCGGTGGCACTGAAGTGAGGAAAACGGAGCAAGACGATGGTGTGATGCTCTATTGGCCTTTAAATTGAATGTTAACGAGACATGCATCTCCTAATTAGCGTTGAGCAGAACAGGAACGTCACCACAGGAGGGAGTTGAGGCCAAGGAGAGTGCAGCACTACCAGGCATGTAATCACACTACTGCTATAGTGTGAGGAGCATGACAAGTGGGCAGCGTGCCAACTGTGAAATACAAGGCCCGAACACATGCAGCACGTAAATAAACACTCCACCACTGACTGTGGAACAACCTGCACTCCTCCTTTTTCTCTCTTGTCTTTCTTCCTCTCTAACATGTTGTCACCTCTCTTGAGTTTGCTGTTGTCCCTTCTCACTCTCTCGTCAAGCACTTCCTCTCCACTCTTCATGGAAGTCTATTCAGCTGGAACCACTTTACCCCCATCACAACGGAGAAGGGAGGATCGGAACAGAGCTCTGTGACTCATCACTGTTTATTTGGTACACTGTGTTTATTTGAACGCTCTGCTCCCAACATTAAGTTCAGCACATGACACCTTGTGCTGAACATTATTTTCTGGACGCTCACCTGAACGTGACCAAATGTACGGCCTAATCATTTCTGCATAAAGAACCAAACAAGTGGTTTTGCACGTTTAAGCCGACTGATTACACATGGAGTTTACTATTCACCATTTTCTAAAGCTTACAATACACCTTTGGACAGATTTCTTACTTTTGGTGGAGCCGTTGCTTTCCATTCATGTCATAATGGTACAAAAAATTTCAAAAATGTAAAACTTTCTTGAGATAGGTAATCCATCAGGGCTGGGACAATATGCTTATCTCCCAATTAAACACTGTCATGATACTTGGGTGCCGATTCGTTATGTATTGTGGTTTGATATTGTGTTTTATTGCGATTTTTGTTTGCTTTTTTAACACTAGACCATGGAGAAAAGTTGAATCATACACTTCTGGAGACTGTATATCATGAGTCATATTTCCAAACACATTGCACATCACATGTCAGTCAGTCTGTCCAAGTTTGATTTCAGCAGCATCATTGCTATACTGCATATAAAAGTGGTAAATACAATATTATTACGGTAATAATATCGATTCAGGAATCATAAAATCGATTAAAATTTGTAAAAAAAGAATCACTATACTTAAGTGAATTGATTTTTTTCCCCAGCCCTATAATCCATCACTTTAACACCTTTATTTTTGTCAGTGCTAGTAGCTTGTGAAAAACAAACTATATCATCAGCAGGTAGATATCAAGTCTCATATGTCGGAGCGTCCTTGAATTCGCCACCAAGGTGACGACCCTACTTGTAGCACCACTGCAGCGTGATGCTAACGTAGCTTTAAAAACATAAATAAATAAAGTGGACTAAATGTTCCTGATGTATTGCCTACCTCAAGCAACTTTTATGTCTCAGTACATGTTGTAGCTCTGCCCTACCTTTGCTGAAGTAGCTCTTGCGGATGACGTCCAGGTGCTTGGGCCTGTCATCCATTGTGAAGTATCGCTGGTGGTGGATATCTGGGGCGCAAAGCAGTTCCCTGGGCCCAGCTGGCTTCACCTGCTCTGCCTTCAGGGCGATGGCTTGCTCCAGCAGGCCCAGGTTCCCCCGGGTTATGTCAAACATCTCCGACTCGTCCGTCACTGTGGAACGCTGCGACAGGCTGTCTTCGTCATCGCGCTCGTCGTCCCCATCCATGTCATCAAATTCTTTCCCCTCTGACTTATCTGATGTCACCTCGATAATGTCGGGAGAGGCTGAAGACGAGGCTTTGTGGATTTTATAGTTCTCACCTCTGATGTTGGGAAAGTAGTCCTCAAGTGGACTGGCCCTGTGGGAGCTGTAGCTTAAAGGGGGACTGGCCTTGTAGTTTTGAAGCGGACTAGGATTATGAGAGTCATATTTGTCAAGTGGACTGGCTCTGTTGGTGTTGTAGTTTTCGAGGGGACTCGCCCTGTGTGAGTTGTAGTCCTCCAGAGGACTGGCTCTGTGGTCCTCAGCCTTGATGTGTGTTCCCTGAGCTGCTGCAGTGCTGGTGATGGTACGGATGGCAGTTGGCACATCAGAAATGGGCAGAATCTGGTTCACCTCCCTGTGGTCCTCTTCATCTTTCTCCTCATCTTCATCTTCTTCTGCTGGAGTGCACTGCCTCTGCTGTGCTGGTGCTGCCATCTCTTCCTCCTCTTCCTCTTCCTCTTCCTCGTCATCTTTCATCTGTTCATGGTGGACATTTTCGGTCAGATATTGGTGGTTCTCCTGGCTCACGTGGTTGCTCCTGTCTGGGCACTCTTCTTGCTCCTCCTCCACCTCATCCTCCAACTCCTCTTCCTCCACTTCAGCTGCCTCCTTCTGCAGAAGAGATGACTCTTCCAATACTTGAACTCTGTGTGTTACCTCCTCTTCTTCCTCATTCATGGCCCTCTCCTGCTTGTCCTTTACTTCTTCACCCTGTTCGGCTGCCACGGTGACATCCTCCTCAGTCTCCATAGCAACAGGCTGCTGAATGGCCACAGTTGGAGTATTGTCGTTGGAAAGTCGGCCGAGGTGGAGGAGAGAGTTGGCCACCTCCTCTGCGCTCTGAGAGGGAGACTGACACTCCTCGGCTGCAGGTGGCACTGTTCCGAGCTCAGGCTCGATGATCATACACTCCTCCTCTGTGGAAACAGAGATGGAGAGGTCAGAGCTTTGACGGAGTGGAAAAAGTGAGTCATGCAGTGAGCTAAACCTGTTGTCAGCAATATCTTTATCATCACTGACATCACCTTCCTGCCTGCTAAGTCATTCCCTGTGAACTCGCAGTGAAATAAAAAACACCTGCTCTGTCAGAGTCTGTAGATGTAAAGCAGCTTGCCGATGCAGAGAAACTTCACTCACTGAGTCCTAGTGCCCCTAGTGGTCGTTAGGAGGCATGGAAACTCACCTCCTGTCATATTATTGACCAGCACAGGGACTTTTTGTAACTTTTTGGCCACAAATGATGTGACTCAGGGACTTTCTCTTCTTCAGCGCCCATTTGTTGCAGATTATGTTAAGTCATACACGATGAAGGTTAAGATTAAACTTCATCCTAATTATTAATCAAAGGAAACCTTAATCAAAGAACTATAAATAATCACTGTCACTGATTAAAGGGGCACTCTTATGATTTTACATGAGTACCACTCAGCCTATAAGAACAGTTGTATGCCTCTGAAAAAATAACCCCAATGATGTCATTGTGATGTCATCGGGGTTATCTTGGCTTGAGCTTGAGACTTACAATTTTAACAGAAAATGTGAATTACTAAGGAGGAGTGGGATTTGAAAGAAGTGTGCATTTAGGAAGCAGGGAGGATCTAATGAGAGACCCTATTGAGTTGCATTATGGGAAATGTAGGATCCAGCCTTTTTGGAGGTTGAACTATACAAAAGACACAAAATCCGGATATCTCGGTCCCTGCTGCGTTGATTTTGACCATTCTATTTTTGTTTTCATTCTGTTTTGTTTGAGTGCCTAAACTTTACAGATACTAAATCACTGGAGTACCCCTTTAATCTGCTGATCATTTTTTCAATCAATGCATTAATCATTACCGGTCATTGGTACTAGGAGCCCAAGGTGACAACTTTGAATGTCTTGTTTTGTCCGACTGACAGTCCAAAACCCAAAGATATTCAATTTTCAGTGATGTAGAATGCATTTTTGCTCACTGAATAAACTTACACGATTTGTCAATTCGTCAATTATCTAAATGACTAATCGTTCCAGCACTGGCTGGCTCTCTTTTAACATGATACAGACATAGAGAATTGCTTGAAAAAGCTCAAGAGTTTAGTTGTAGTAGACTTTTCCAAACCAATGAAGAAGAGGCAAAGATGACTGTGGTTAATATTAGCCTACCTTCATCAGCTGTAAAGGTGTTCGTCTCCTTCTGATATGTCTCTTCTTCTTCCCTCTCCTCTTCCTCCTCCTTCTGTGTCTCTTCCTCCTGTCCATTTGTCTGTCCGTCCTGCGTCATGTCTTCTGTCATCTCCTCTACAGCTGCCTCCCTCTCCTCCTCCTCCTCTTGCACCTCCTTGGTCTCTCCTGCTTTCTCGCCATCCTTCTCTCCCTCGCCCTCAGCCTCGCTGCTGGCGTCGCTTTCTGCGCTGAAGCCCTCGTCCAGGGCCAGTTTCAGGGGGTGGGACTTCCTCTTGGAGGCAGGCCGCTCTGCGTCCTGCTCTTGCTCCTGCTCGGCCTCTGCTTCTTCTAGACGGCGCTTTCTGGCTATGGGGCAACCCAGAACGCTAATGGAGGGAAAGAATGACATAGAAGAAGAAAGGGAGGAGAGAACAGAGAGAAAAGGATCATGACCGCCACGCAGGAAAATCAGAAATCACAAATATACACTTGTCCAATGAAACCTCATGCACCTCATCATGTCCGTGAGTGACTTTAAGCAGCTTGATGGAGGGTGTGTGTGTGTTGTGACATGAAGAAGGATGGAGCGGTTCTTTCAGCAGAGAGTATGAGTCAACACATGTGGCCTGGGGGGGGCGCCATGCTGGCTCACTCAGACATCACAACCAATATCAGCCAATTGACTGGAACGTTTAATGAACAACTTGTATGGAGAGGCGGGCGGGCAAGGCAGCGGAGGGTGAAATCCAATAAACTGCCTCTTACTCTCACCTGGGAGACACCGAGAGAGATTGAGGGACGATCTATAAACAAAGTGCATCTGAAATTGCCTGCTGAACGAATACACATGTAAACAGATAGCTAATATCTGCCCCTCAATAAACAGGAGTCACAAGCCAGTGAGCTGCCCCGAGTCTCGCAAGGTCTCTGAGGGCGAGTGACACGGACGAGGAGGGAGGGAGAATGAAGCTAGAGTAAAACCTGGAGAAATCACATTTCACTGTTGTCCACTGAAAACCTCATTACTTGAGTTTAGATTTAGAGGCTCTGAGAGTTTTGTAATCTCAAAATTATTCAAAATTATATAATGAATGTGCTTTTTCTTTCCATCTGATTTTGGCTCTTAGGGTCATTCAGTATCCTTGAAACTTGTTCATATCATGAACACCTGTAATTTACATAATAACAAAGGATAAAATCAGTACAGAAGTCTCATCTCAAGCTCTAAAAATTATGATTTTTATCCGTATGTCTAGTTTATTTTTTTTGTTTGTTTGTTTTTTTCTCAAGAAACTATGGAATTTCAGTTAAAGGATTGTAATGCTCGTTTAACTCTGTAATCCACAACCTGGGTGTCGGGGCACAAGATAAACTTTAAGGGTCACAAGATGATTAACAGAAGAATAGAGTAGAAAAATATATTTCTGCTACACAAAGTTATGCTTATTTTTTAGATTTCATTTACCTTTTTTCTTGTAAATCACTGTTAATTTTTCTTATTTGGGAATTTATTAAGATATTTTCATATCTTATTGCACTAAGCACTGCACTAAGGAATAAAAACATAAGCGTATTTGCCATAATGTCAAACTATTCCTTTAAAAAATAATAGTGAAACGTGATATTTTCCACAAAGCAGATGCTGTGGGGCAGAGAGGACGAGGAGGACAGATAGACAGAGAAGAAGGACAGACAGAGGGTGGGTTTTTAATCTGCCCTACCTTCTGTGTCGTGAATATCTCCCACTGATATGGCCAGAGCCATTGCATCCAGGGGTGGGGCAGCTGGATGGGATGGATGGAGGTTAGAGATATGTTTAAGGCACGGTGCATTTTAGTCCCTATGCAGAAGCAATGATAACCACAGGCAATAAACAAAGCAAATTAAGATAAACAAAACAAAGCAAAGCAAAGACATGCAAACTGAGCACACGTGTCACATAAATGCACATGCACAAAGATATGTATCCCCCCCCATCCGTCTGGCAGACACACATAATGCATGAATGCAGGTGGCATCAAGCCCGGGAGAACATAATATTGTATGTCGTACATCAACCCTGGCCTATATCCTGTTAGTATGAGCGATAAGGATCAACCGAGACCTGCTGTAATTTCCCCTGCTCTGCTCTCCTCACCAGTCATCATCATCAGCTCCCTCTCTCTCCCTCTCCCTCCCTCTGCCTCTCTCCTCTGATCCAGGTTGCTATGACCCCTCAGGACGGCTCATTTCAATTCTCATTAACTTCCCCCAGCAATTGCCCTTTATTACTCCAATTATCCTTATTATTAATTTCACTTATTAAAAAATGCTGCATTTGCATTTTAAATGAGGCACTCTCTGGCCTCCCTACTGTTTTTTTTTTTTTCCTTAATCCAGAAACCAAAAGATTTTTTTTTTTTTTTGAGTGCTGAGCACAGATCAATGCTCAGCGGTGAAGTGTGACAAAATGAGAGAGGATGAAAAAATAATTTAGAAGGAGGGAGAGGAAGGAGGACAATGGGCTTCATGACCGGTGAGGCCCTGAGAGCTGCCGCCTGGGTGGGAAAGGGGAAGAGGAGAACTCAGAAGAAAGGGCAAGACAAAAACGGAATTATCTGCCTTCACCATCCGCTCTCCTTGTGCTGTATCCTTCGATCGCATTGCAAAAAGATCATACGCCTCTTTCATTGCATCTACTGTATGTGTTCATAGCAGGAAATAGCAAAAGGCTGTGAGAAATCAATAGCAGCCTGTTGGAGGCACTGACCATGAGCTGAGAAGGGCTGATGATAAGAAATAAAAAAAAAATAATAATATACAACATCATCTAAAGAAGCGCTGATAGTGAGGGTACGAGTGCCGGGGGGTGCTCTGCGGTGCACATAAAAGAACTTTATGAAAGGGATTTGCACAAAGATGAAGGTGTTTCCTTACCTCAGCTCTTGTCCTACGAGCTCAATAGGAACTGAGAGAAAGGGGGAGAGAAAGAGGGGGGAGGAGAAGAAAGACACAGGGAGGGAGAACAAAGGTGAACGACTGCTCAGAAAGCTGCGCTGCTAAAAGAAACTCAGATCAATAAATCACAAATGCATACGAATCCCATGAGGCTTCCTCATAGAGGATTACACACTGCTGACTGCATGATCAGGAGAAAAAAAAAACACACCTACACACTCCCGAGCTCACACACAAACACACACACATATCTACATGCAACCAATACACACATACAAACACATATTCACAAAGGCGAGCACAAAACAAACAGGAGCGTAAGCGCTGGCCTGCACAAACATACTGTATGAATAACACACACACACACACACACACACACACAAAGGCAAATACAAAAGCATACACACAGAGGAAAAAAAACTAAATCAGCCAAATTGCATCGTGCTGTTCAGAAAAAAGTGACAATTATATGCAGACTTCAGCAATAAAACATGATTAATTGTTGCACTTTAGTTATCATAATTGGGAAAATGAAATTAAAAGGAAAACTGCCTTCATCAGTAGAAAACAGCACTTCTTTCAGGGACAACTTATAGTAATTGCCTTCAAAACATAAATCAAGCGCTGCTCACAAACAACACACACACACATTGCTCTCAGCTGGCTATAGGCATCGATTGGGAGTTGAGCGATAGAATGAGTTTGGAGAAATATCCTATTTTCATTTGGAGCAAACGAGAAAACAATATGATCCTGGAGAATTCAGTTTGGGCTCCGATATCACATGCATTAATCACATGTCAGAAAGACCCCGGGTATCAAGAAACACTAAGAGCAGAGAAAACACACACTGACACACACTGTTGATGTGTGTGTGTGTGTGTGTGTGTGTGTGTGTGTGTGTGTGTGTGTGTGTGTGTGTGTGTGTGTGCGTGTGCAGCATCTCAGTTTCTCAGTCTTTCATCATGCGGTTGGAATGACTGGACGCCTTCCTGCGCTCTGAACGCCATGTGAACTGTTGCTCTGCTGTCTCTCTTCTAAACATCAAACACACATACACACGCACACACTTGTACACATACAAACACATGAGGAAAGACACACATGTATCAATATGTATATAACATATATTCACAACTACACACTAAAATTCATATATATTCACATTCACACACGAACATACACATAAACACACACAGGCACTTTCTTCACTGTATACGCACAGGCATGTCCATACGCACAGACACAAACACACATACTGCTCATAAACACATCTGTATCTGTTTATTTCACAACAATATCTGTATTTGGATCACACCAGAAGTGGGTGTGGTCTGTGTTAAATAGTTTTTGTGTGTATTTATTGTGTATAAATAGTGTATGTGTATTTGTATAAGTTTAGTTGCTCACAAAATATACAAAATAACACAATGTTTAAACCGTGTACCTAAATTAATCAAACCTTCAAAAACAAAAAAAAGTCTAAACTGAGTCTAAATAAAAGCTGTAAAACTGTAGAAACAGAACGGGAGGTTTTAATAAAAGTCGGCATTGCATGCTTTTTCTTTAGAAACTGGAGGTGGTGTATATAACGCAAGGAGGCCCAGATGAAACCAAAGTTGGTCAGAAGTCTATGATTGAAAACTCATAACAAAACAACTCACTGTGCCATATTGCATCATTTTTTTAAAAAGGAAGGAGGTCCACATGAAAATAAAGTTGGTTTGTTTTTATGGGGGAAAAAAAGAGAACGCTACTGACAAAAATCTGCAACGCTCTCTTGGCCATTTTGCATGCACTTTTAAGACGGCCCCTAACTTGCCTTCAGTAAAAGAGCATGAGGTAAAAACAACACATGTGCAGCGTTAGTGAAGCGTGATCCTGCACTGCCCCACAAGTCTGATGAAAACTGATGAAACAGAATGTCTGAATATTGAATTTAAAACTATCTACACCTCCATGTTTTCAGCTTGGAGACTATTTGTTAACATTTTGGTAAATCTGAGTCCTGGAAAGTCATGCTGCTTCGGCTGCTAGCCACTCCTGTTCACACAATCACCTGGATTACTTTGATCGCTGAAGAAAAAGTCTGAATCTGATGATTACAAGCTGAGATCCAGAGTTATGCGGAGTGCCTTTTTTACTGTTTGTCTGTGAGTTATGACTCTGAGAAGAAGTGATGTGACGTTTGTGGCAATCCTGTGACAGATAAAAGCTGTACCTGTTCAGTGGACATGAACTGTTCATATTCAAATAATGCATTTGTTTACATCCGCAGTATATTCACATTTACATGTACACATACACATAAACACACCACACATCTATATATACACAAACATCAGCATAATTGCTCATATACACACATACAAGAATAGGCATGTGTGTGTGTGTGTGTGTGTGTGTGTGTGTGTGTGTGTGTGTGTGTGTGTGTGTGTGTGTGTGTGAACCATCGCAAGGAAGCGCCTTTGACAGACAGGGCCTGACATGACGGAGAGGAAATGACAAACACTTACCTCTGATTCCCTTGGACCGAGTGCGAGTTCGCTTGTCATCACCCTCTACACTCATCTGGGATGGAGAGAAGAGGAAAAAGAGAGAGGGAGAGAGAGACAGCAAAGTGAGTAAAGGAGGAAAAGACAGCGTGGAAGAAAAAAGAAGGGGAGAGAGAAAAGAGACCATCAGTGGTAATTTCTCAATGCTCTCGCTTTATTCCACCACACATCCACAGTTAATTGTCCTTCCTCTGCTTCAAAGGGACTATTATAATAACCCTCACTCAGAATGTTCCCATTGAAACACACCAAAGGTAACACTGACACAAAGAGACGATCATATCTTTAATTCTCTCAAAATAGCGCTCCCTCATCCGTCATCCCTCCTCACCCGTCGTTTTCTCTCTGCACCAGCCTACCGTCCTGCTCACTTCGTCAAAAGAGAGACAGAAATAAAGGCTACACGCTATGGAGGAAAACAAACCCTGTTGTTCAAGCTACTCCCCACACACACCTCCCATCACTGTCCCTGTAATTTCCTGCACCTGAATGGTACATGATTGTACGCTGTGCAGAGGCAACAGGCAGTCCCTCTGCTTACAGGGGCCACGGCCCTGACAATCATAACTATGCTGAATATAATAATAAAGCAAAAGCACAGGCCGCTAAAAAGCCACCGTAATAACCCTTTTAGGAAGAGGAGAAGTGTGTGTGCGTGTGTGTGTGTCGTGCCCGCTGCTTACTCCTGGCTCGGCTTTTAAGCCACAAAGGAGCAGGTGTTAACCCTGCTGCCTCGAACAGACACACACACACACACACACACACACATACTGACCCTCGGCCACACCTCCTCAGAACCACCTCTCCGCACTCAGCGCTGCTCTCAGTGCACTCTAAAGCTATCAGATGCTTTTTAGACACAATGGAGCCATTAGCTTTGATTACTGGACTCTGTTTTTTTTATATATCACAGGTCTCCACTCTTTCTCTCTTTCTGCCTCACACTTCCTCCCTCCTGTACACTCCCCACCTCCCCCTTTATCCCCCCAGTTGCCTACCCCCACCCCCACCCTTGCCCAGGCACTTAGCTGCTTTGTTGCTTCTCTATAGTCAAGTTGGCACCGACACAGTGGG
This sequence comes from Macquaria ambigua, assembly GCA_008360985.2. Taxonomy (NCBI): domain Eukaryota; kingdom Metazoa; phylum Chordata; class Actinopteri; order Centrarchiformes; family Percichthyidae; genus Macquaria; species Macquaria ambigua. The sequence goes on along the minus strand of VMKM01001110.1, from coordinate 157,604 downwards.
ATTCAAACACGGGGTCCCTGTTTCTCTTCTTTTTTTGCCTCTCCCTCTCTCTATTTGGCAATGCCCCTTTCCTGCTAATAGACTACTTATGAAAAGAAGGAGGGTAAAAGGGATGAGAGGAAGATGAAGCACGCTGTTGTTGTTGTTGTTAAGGCCTCTTTTTTTTTTCACTGAGGAGGGTGCGCTTCATTCATTAGCCTCTAGTGTTTGACCGGAGGTACAGGTGCAGGCTCAAGCCCCTCCCTTCCTGCTTCTCTCTCTCTCTCTCTCTCTCTCTCTCGCCACTCTCGCCCCAACTCTTTTGATCAGGCGCTGATAATGTAGAAGTCGCGCAACAAGCAGCAGCGTTGTGCCCTGCCTGAAGGGAGCAGTTGACTCTTGTGCTCCTCTCACAGCGCTGTGTGGGAAGAGGAGCGGATGAGTGTGCAGCGAAGAGTTTATGTCAATGTGTGTGTGTGTGTGTGTGTGTGTGCTCCCCTTTGTGTGCCTTCAGTAGTTCAAAGTCCATTTCCTTATACTCGACGGTCTGCACTGGTTTGTATGCAAGTGCAAAAGGAGCAGTGGCAGAATATAAATACTGTATTTAAGTACAAATTTGAGGTGCTTCTACTTTACTTGAGTGTTTCTATTTCATGCTGCTTTATACTTCTACTCCACTACATTTCAGGGGGGAAGTGTTGTATGTTTTACTCCACTACATTTATTTGATATCTATACTTTCTAGGAACATTACAGATTATAATTTTACACACAAAATGTATGATCAGTTTATAAAATATTATGCCTTTTTAAAGATTAAACTGAGATTAAACTCCATTAAAATGCTGCTATGGTAAGCATTATAATAATCAAATAATAAGATATATAATAATACAAGAAATATTATAATAAAAGGACAGTTTTTCTGCATTAGAAGTGCTCAAGTACCCCACGGGGTACTTCTGCAGTTGCTTTGGGACATGTGGAAAGATTGTGGAGTAGCTCACCTAATTGGAGAAAAATAATAAAGCAGAAATTACAATTTGAATAAAAAACATCCATATATTGAGTCAGCTGTAACACCATGTGTTGAGAACGCTGAAAACTAGTTAGCTAGCGAGCAGTGAAGTTGAAACAGTTAGCTAAAATAATGGATAAACTGTTAAAATAGTTAGCTGAAAGTGATGGATAAGTGGTTGGAATAAATGGTGGGGTTGATGAAGGGCTGCAACTAACAATTACTTTCATTACTGATTAATCTGCCGATTCTTTTCTGGATTCATTGTTTTGGTTTATGAAATGTCATTAAATGACCGTTACAATTTCTCAAAGCCCAAGCTGACATGTTCAAATTGCTTGTTTTATCCAGCCGACAGTTTACTATCCAGTTTACGACCCCAGTTTACTATCATATATGACAAAGAAAAGCATCAAATAGTCCCATTTGAGACTGGTACCAGGGAATGTTTGGCATTTTTGACGTGATGAATTGATTATCAACATAGCTGCCGGTTAACTTTCTGTCAAACAACTACATGATTAATCAATTGATTGTTTCAGCTCTGACTGCTACTTTTACTTAGAAGAAAGGGCTAAGGGGGGAATAAAGTGGCTAAAAGATGACTAGAAAAAGGGGTTTTACTGTGTAACTTTCTGTCTTTTCATCTAAAAGCACAAACCGCAGTGATGGCAAACTGTAGTCACATTGCTGGATGCTTATGAATTGACTGACCTGTAAATGTGATTAAGAGAGGTAGAGAAGGCTAAAAGTTGATGAATCAAATGCTAACATACAGTAGGTGGAATTGTAGATATACAGAATGTGTTGTTGAACCACTTTGTTCCTAGGGAGGGAAGGAGAGCACGGGCGAGAGTATGTTTATGAATATATGTGTGTGAGAGAAAAGTGTGTGTGTGTGCGTGTGAATGAGACTAAAGCGCACATTCCTCCTCATGAAAAGACTATATACTGTACTATTTTGTTACTCCTGTACTTTTTCATCCTCCTTCCTTTGCCTCCTCCTTACATTGATAGTCACTGGATGAATCAAAACCCGAACTGAAAGGGGCCCCTATTGCTTTCATGTTTGCGTAACCATAGTTACGCACATTTAAATAGGTAAGCACATCTGAGTTCTCCTCGTCTTTTCCTGTCCTTTTTCTCAATTCCAGCTCATTAAATTTGTATGAACACAAAGTCACAGCGAGTGAATCCAGATGCAGCCAGGCAGGCTTTCACCTGATTTTCATAATCTCTTTCAAAGGGCCCCTTTTTAATGTACGTTCAAAACTTGTCCTTTACCTTGTTGTCTTTTAATTAGACTCCTTGAACGGTGTATGTAGGTGGGCCTACACAGCACTAGCAACAGCTTATGCAGGAAGAGAAAGGGAGAGAAATAAAAAGAGAGAAGGAGGGAGTGTGTCCGGGTGTGTGTGCCTATGCAAGAACTGCTATGTGTGCACAGCAGCATGTGCATATGAGTGAGAGTCTTGAGGTGTAACTAGTGTGAAATGTGGTGTGGAGCAGCAGCAGAGGAAGAAGAAAAAGAAGGAGGAGGAGGAAGAGGAGGAGGAAGACCCGGCTCATCCCTACAGGCTGTGTTGTACATTATCAATTATGTCCTTCTTTGTGTGCAACGGTCGGTGCAGGAGGGCCCCGGCTCTGCTCTGCATTCTGACAGCTCTATGTAAATGGCTGGCTGGGGGCAATGACTTCAGAGAGAAGGTCACCCTTCGTCCCCTGGTGCACATAAATGACTCTTTTATTCATTTTCAGGTTTACAAGAGTAGATGAGGAAAGGAGGGGGTTAAGGTGGGGTGGAGACACACAGAGACGAGTTGGAGAGGAGCGTTCACAACTGGCGACGAAGACTGACATCTCCAAAAATTACCTGCGGACAGCTGCTGCCAATTAGAGGTGCGCTGCACAGTTCCCTCGACAGGCGGACAACGCTGCGCAGCCTCCATGTTGGATCACCGCACGGCGAGCCCTTCCACAGTTTCACTTTAATAATTCACACAAGGCAGGGCGGAGTAGTGAGGAGGGAGGAGGGGAGACAGTGTGTTTCCCACTTCATATGCGAATAGACTGAGCATGTGTGACCGCATGGTGGCTCAGATGTGACTATGTGTGCTGTCAGAGGTTTGCCATTTACAGTATGAGTCATCCTGGTGTGATTTCAGTGTTCATAACTAAACATCTCTTCGTCTCTGATCCTCAGACCGTTTCATTCATCTCAGTTCGCTACAAGTCTAAACAGATAATAAGTAGGTTGTGTGACAGGTATCATAAGTGCCAGGCCAAACAGACGGGGGCCGCTTCGCATGATGTAGTGTTTGAAACCAACGCCTCCCTCTTCGGCTCCCTCAGCAGCAGAAATCAAACCAAATCAATAAAAGTCATCTCTTCAGATGAACCCGAGCCATCAGGGGGAAGCAAAACTACTTTTACTGGGCCCAGGGGAAAACAATCCTCTCCCCCGCCCCGCCCCGCCTCACCACCCCCACTCCTCTCTCTTTCAATCTCCCCTCAATCCCTCCATCTCTTTGTTGAGTGTCACAGTTGTGATGCGCACGGAAAAAAGGACCAGATGTTTTTCAGAATGGAGAAATAACCTTGAAATGGTGGCAATTCGGGTCCGAAGTTTTAGATTGAAGCACAAGAAAGAGGGGAGGCAGGTTTAGGACTGCAGAGAGGGTTAAAAGAGAGGAAAAGAGGTGGCAGAAGAGAGACTATTTTTCTACTCTGCTGATAAGGAGGAATATCATGAAGAAAAAAGTATGAGCAGCTCAAGGACATCCTTTTGAGTTTCTTTTTTTATTGTGTTTCAGTACAAAAAAAAAAATCCTGTGAAGTGAAGTGAACTCAGCAGCGGGAAAACGCTGAGCTGTGCCATGCTGAGCTTAACTAAACTGAACTAAGCTGAGCAGGGCTGAGGCAGAGGATGGGCAGGGCCAAGCGGGAGATCTGATGTGCTGTTTGATTCATGTTTTTCTGTCCAGCATGGCCATCACCCCCCCACCCCCATCCATTCGCCGCCTTTCCCCCAACAGACACACACACACACACATACAGCCTGCCTCTTTTCTCCATCCTCCCCTCCCTCTGCCTCCACCCTTTTTCACTTTCCCCGCTGAGTTAGGGATTGGGGAAATGCCCAGGAAGCAGAATCAGGTTAGAAGGGGTGTGGAGGGGGGGTGTGGTGAAGAGGGACAGGGAGGGGGAGGGGCTGCAGGGCCTTGTCACTCACCATGATTGGTCGACGGCTCTGCAGTCTCTGGGAGGCCTGACAGCGGATGCTGGTCCTCTCGCCTCGTGTCCACCGCTGGTTCACCAGCTCGCCCCGAAACTCATTTTCTAAAACCAGAAAGAGAAGAAACAAGGGAGTGGGGAGAGGGGGAGCAAAGGGAGAAGAGAGAGGGGGGTGTGTGTAAGATTTTGAGAGAAAGAAAGAGAAGGAAAAAAGGGGGGAGAAAGGAGAGTTGTCATGAAATCAACAGCATCAGCACCAATGGATGGGGCAGCGGTTTGGATAAAGGAAGAAATGGGAAGGTGGGGGTGCTACTTTAAAGGGAAGGTCGGGGCACTCGAGCATGCTGCAGACACTCTTTTATTAACTAAAGAAACAGTGTGTATGCTTTACACACACACACACACACACACACACACACACACACACACATACATGGTTAAGTGCCCCAGCTGGGGTCCCTGTCAGTCTGCTATTAGAATCAATCAAATTTGCGCATTTTTATCGAGCTTCTCAGGGTGCATATATAAGCGAATAGGGGGATGGGCTATGCGAGGGGAGAGGGGGTGAAGAACGGTCAGTAAATAATGAATCATACATAAATCAAGCCTCTTTTTTTCTCCCCCTCTCTCAGCTTTTTTTCATCAAGGTAATAGCTCTTCATCTTCCTGATCGTCCAGGAGAAACATACTAAATCTATTACACATCCCTTTTTCCATTCTTCCTACTTTCAGAGAAGCTGGTCGTGGTGGAGGCGTTAAATACAAAACAGAGAGTCGTCCTAACAGTCGAGGTGGTCCTATTTTTTTTTCCGCCTCAGTTTCAAGTTCAGGGAGAGTATTTTGCTATGAAAGCCCAAGGCTGAACTTTTCAACTAGTGTAGCTTTAAAACACTTCAGCTGTGAGACTCCGAAACCAGCGTATGTCGCTCCCTCTCTCTCTCCCTCGCTCACCGCTCTCTCTTTTTATGCACCGCCGAGCTGGTACGGTGAAATCTGATTCTCTTTTGGATATATATACACATCTATACCCTTTAGCTCTCACCTTTATATGGATTGTGCGTCTTTGCAGCAGGCAGCAGAACGTGAAAGAGGAAGTGCCCTTGAGTTTACAGTGACTCCTCGTCTGTATGGGCTACCTATCTGTCTGTTCATCTTAGAGAAAATAATGCTAACAATAGTCAATAACACGGACCAAGGTTTGAGTCAGCGCACTCATTAATCCACTCTTTTGAAAGTGTAAATTGAAGCAGCAACATTGTGGAAGACACACATCACAATTTATACAGTGGAAGTTCAAGGCAAAATATTCAAATTGTTTGAATTTTGAAAAAAAATGAATGTATCTTCCATATTTAAATTGATTGCAGTGATATCTTTCAAATAACCTGCAGTGGTCTTGAGAAGCAACAAAACATAAACCTCTTTACACTTAAATATAAATCCCTGGCCTCCTGGCCTGGAGTGCAAGATGCATCTGTCCATCTAATTTCCTCCTATCTATTATCTCTACCTTTTCATCTCTCTCCTTGTTGTTGAGTTGAGTGTGTACTTCCTCTGCACACACTGTCCTGTTCGTGAACCCACAGTGCATGCAAAGTGCACACTAAAAGCAATGCCAATCTGAAAGCAAACAGTCACTGAGACAACAAAAGGCTGCGTGTCCGTTTCCAAAGGGTCCCAAAGCAGACCAGCCCTACCCTCCATCCCCCCTCCTCTTCCTCCTCCTCCTCCATCAAACTCCCTGCTCCCCCACCTCCACGCCCATCCCTACTTTGCCCATTACATGCAAACCTCGCCAAAGCCCAGCCAGCACTCTTTGCAAAATGCTTGTTTATCAACTTTCGCTCCCCCCTCAGCGAAAAAGTGATTACAACAGCAGTACTGTTCGTCTGCATCTCTATCTCTGTCTCTCTGTCTCAGCTATCTCTGTCTCCCCGCACACAAGCACACAAACTCACTTATTTCTTTTTTCTCTTTCTCTCTCTTTCTACTTTTTCCCCTTCTTTTAAAGTGAAGTGAAGTGAGCATCCTTCCTGTATTGTTAGTTTGGGGGCCACAGAGCTGAGAGCCCTCCCTAAATGCCAAATATATACCAGCGCTCTATTAGGACACATCGCCTGAGGCCATGTGTCAGCGTCCCTGCTCACTTTGTTCAGTCCTGAGCCACTGCTCCTGCTACAGACAGAGGAAATACATCTGAACATTCTGAACCTGCATGAGACATCTGATCACTGAGGTTTATAAAATCTGGTAATTAATCACAGAGAAGGGGGCTAAATTGACCTTTCTATACTTTCATCTGTTTCATGTGAAAACCTGAACATCTGGATCCTTTGCAGATGAAAAAACATAAAACTAATTTGAGCCTTGTCTGCGCAGGATATGTACTCGCTTATTCTTTGATCAGATGCTGCTCATTCCCACCTAAAAGACTCGCAGCTCGTTATTTTGCAGTCAAAATTGGAGGAGTACGAGACAATTAGCCGTTCACCGGGGAGGTTTGGTTAATCAGAAGCGAGGGGGGCCGGGGGGAGAAAGATGAATACAAAATGAATGGATTAAAAAAATTGCATTTCACTGCCAGGATTCTGTGTTTTTTATCAAAGCCTGCATTTCTGAGGGGCAAAGTTGAGAAAATCTTTCCTGTTTTCTGCAAAAAGAAAAACAAAAAACCCACAATACATTCTAAAATCAACACATTTAGTCTATGAATTGTTACAAAAAAACCCTTTACCAGAAAACAAAGTTTAGGCTTGAGTAATACCATTATAGGCAGGCGGCTTACTGTACTGAGATAATGGAGCAAAGAGGACTAAATCCATAGTTAGATGAAATACCAGGGTGAACTGTCTGTAACAGTATTAGTGTACATACAGGGCCGGGGCCAGCTGTACACCCCTGGTCCTGTTAAGCAGGATTTAGAGGCAACTTAGTGTGATTACAGTGAGCCGGGCAGAAGAGACAGAGAAATCAAAAGTTGTGCAGGGGGACGGTCTCATATTACTCGCTGGTTTCTTTGTGTCACAGGACAAAAAAACACAACAGAGTAACCAGATTATCTGGCAGATGTGAAAATTGGATTTGTGATGTATAGACAACCAGAAAAATAAGATAAGTCATTCTGTCAAAACCCTCATTTGAGTTTTCATGTCTCAGCCTGAAGGTCAAATAAAACAGAGCACAGTTTGTCAGAATCAAGACGTAGCGTCTGTGAGGTGGCTGCACGGTCTTATCAGTTATGGGATGGGAGTTAAGGGGCGGGGGTGTGGAAGGGAAGGTGGCGCCATGGTAACCAGCTTTTGGAGGAGCTCCCCCGAGGGCCACCCTGACCTCAGCGTCTGAGAAACAACACAAACGTGTCACTGCTGCTTAGAAAACATAACGTTAACTGTAGGGATCTGTGCACCTGAAAGTCCTGCACCTCAGGCAGCAGTTTGGGATGTTCTAAACAGTTTTGCACGTCATGCGTTTCCCTCTGCCCAACTGAGAATTTGCGCATATTCAGCTTACTTTTTAATTAATTTTCTTTTTTTTCCTTTCATTTATTTCCCTTTTAACGCAGGGCATGAAATTCATTATTTCCAGGCTTTCATTTTAAATACCTCCTCTCCATTGAAAGCCTGGCCGACCCTGACCTTTGCTTGTATTGCTTAGATTTCTGATAGGCTTTGAATGGCGAGGGTGCAATTTGGCCCCAGCTGCTCCTCCAACATGTTTATTGCGCTCCCTCCTCCGGCACCTGCTGTCCTCACCATGGGCTATTCAAGCCTTCACAAACAGAGAGGTTTCCTCCTATCACGGTAACTAAAAAACACAGACGCAACTTCCTATCAGGGCCTGTGCTGCATGCAGCTCCATACTCTGCTGTTAGAGCCTCCACTGACAGCATAAGGCACCAATAACCTAATTCTCTAATCCCCTGAAACTAGGCTACATTTCACAGGAAAAGTAAACACAAGAAAAACAATAGGTGTTTTATCATTTCTGCCTATGATGCATTCAATCTTGAGCTCAGTGTTCATTCTACATTAAGCCTAACAATAGACTTGCAGATTTACTCAGAGTAAAGGCTCCTTCTGTGCATTTTCATGGGCTTCATTAACTAAATAGCCGAAAAGCTTTAAACACAACTGCAGACTTAAAAAAGCAACAACTCTATTTTGAAGCTGCACAGCCTAACAGAGGTCTATTCTTTAGATTTTAAAAGCAGGTAAAGTCAGTGAAACATCATCATATATTAACAAAAGCCAAATATCATTGCAGAAAAGCATTCGATCATCCATTTAAAGACATTTTCCCTAAAAAGCCAAACAGTATTTGATACTGTTTCTTAAGGTGAATGCTTTTCAAACAGAAAGGCAGGGAAGTAAAGTAAGTTCAGAGGGTTTTTACCTTAAAGCCTGAAGGACTGTCTAACATCCAATAACTAACAGCTGAAGTTTCTCAAAAGAGCAGCGCTACTCAGTGATCAAGCCCTATACTGAGCAGTCTTACTACAGCAGGGATGGAGAGCAACTTAAAGAGCGGGTGACATAACACTCTGTGTATCATCATCCCTCATCTCTTTCCTCCATCTTAGGACGCAGGTGCTTTGACAGACCGCGAGGCGAGGCAAGAAAGGGATGGTGGTGGTGGGGGGGTAGTAAAGAAAAACACAACGCACAGGCTCACATTCTGCACCGCAGCACAGGCTCGGGGTGAATCCGACAAGACGAGCACTTCAAAATCCGGCGAAATGTGCAGCTCGAGCCTGCCTCCCCGATGGCCGGTGTTTATTTCCACGCAGCGCGCTTCTGAGGACTTTTTTTTTTTTATCTGCGCACCACTAAAGGCGGCTGACATTTGAAGAGAGCATCTCTGTTTTTTGCTGCAGAGGATCAAATGGCCAACCCCTCCCTCTCTCTCTCTCTCTCTCAAACACATACTCACTCCATCCTTCCATCCATCCATCTGTCCGTGCATCACACACACACACACACACACACACACATATACACACACACGGGAGTCCTGCTTAACGCCCACTGTAACCTCGTAATAACACAATTTGGTGCTGAACTCTAGATAGATATCGCACTTTACTGTAACAACCCAGAAAGAGAGAGGCGGCTCGTATATGTAGTGTAGTCAGCGGTGTGACGGGTACAGTAAACGGGCTCATTTATTCCTGGAGATATAGAAGGTGACATTAGAGGACAGAGTGGAGAGTACACTTCAGGTGTCACTCAGTTCGCTAAAAGAGCATTCAGAGGAATATAATATAGTCCATTTTTCAAGCCCGAGTGTGTTTTTCTCAACCCAGCTATCCAACAGAGGCAGAGTGACAGAGCAGTGGGTAAACACGCATCACGCAGGTTCTGAGAAAGCGCCATAGTTGGTTTATTCCCACTTATTATGAGGCATCAATGTAAATATGAACAACACATCAGGACAAAAACAGCAGCTTCTCTGTTTCCAACACGTTGCAGAACTATCATCAGTGACAGCGTTTTGAAAATGTCCATAAATCGAGCAAACAAATCTGAAGAAGAAAAAAAAGCAGGTCAAACTGTTGAGAGATCGCAGTAAGTTTGAATTCATATTCGAGGAATCATAAAATATGAAAATGTGAAAACAACACTAATGGCCACAAAATCACGCTGTCGGCGATGCTTTCAGATACTACAAGGGTGCGGAGAGATATCAAAGTTACGCAAAAAGAGGCATTAGATATCTAGATTCATCATTATTAATATATGTGCTCATCATCAAAACATAAACACCGATAATTTCTGATTACCTGTATTCAACAATATTTCCTTTGGGGTTTGGCGCTGCGTCCTTGCCGTGTTTTGAGAGTTGCAGGTCGCTGTCAAGTAGTTTGCTAAAAAGATATCCCGAGTAAAGGTTCAAAAAACGATCATCTATCCCGTTACAAATGTCCAGATGTGGTAAATAATAAGGGCGAGCGGACGTTTTCCGGGCGGCCTCTCCTACACAGCGCACCGGCGCACGGCTCCAGATCGAGGCGTTAAGATGTTACTTGTTTGTAAGCAAAAACATGGCTTCATTTGCCTTTGTCAGCGAGAAAAAACGTAATATTGACTTACCTTTCCCTCATGAGCCATTGTACCCCCCTCCATCCCCTCTCCACACCCACCCACCCCCTTCTCCTCCCTCCGCCCTTTGCCATGACATCACGGAGGCTGTAGTAAAACCTCCAGCATCAGATGGGCAGGGCTTGAGGTCCCCCCTTACTACACACTAACTCAATGGGCATATGTGTACGCACACACCCCCTCTCTCTGTCTGACTTTCTCCCTCCCTCCCTCCCTCACTCTCTCTCAAACACATACACCATCTGAACCAATACAACTTCAACCTACAGACTAGATTGTAGCTTCGTCTCTGCGCGCAGTGCACACGATTTTCCAAATATGAAAAGAAGTTCCCCACTTCAAACAGTTCTAACATCATAAACAGTCAGTAAGAAAGCGTCTCTGCGCCTCTGGGCTCTGCAGGCCGCAGCCAACACAATATTACACAGCAGAATGAGCTCCTGTTTTATACATTTCACTTGCTGACTGAAGTTCTTGATGTTCCGCAAATGCATTACGGGGGTTACTGTAATCCTTCACCCCCCCCCACACACACACATCCTAGAAAGTGGTACCGTCCAATAATTCATTCAGGGGACATTTTTTTCTAGGACTGGGAATTGATGTAGTAGTTGTATGCAGAGTTTGTATATGCGCGGTGCACTGACAGCATCTGATAATTCCTCCGTATGGAAAGAGGGGTTTTAACGACATATGCGCAGAGAGGCAAGTCTCCAAGGGAGCGTTACTAAATATTATTTATGCTCTGGGGAGGTGAGGGGATAGAAGTGCGATATCAATTTGAATTATCGCTGAAAAATAATGTGCTACATAGAATTTGTTTTTGGAGAATATCAGCTTGAAATCGTGTGAGGTTCGTTTCTGACGCCTGCAGGAGTTTGAAGAAGAGTGATCACTGTCAGTTACAGATGTGCTGATAGTTTTTAGGCTCAGAGAATAATACCAACTGTCAGTGCAGCTCTAGACAACAAACAGCCAGTCTTAATAGTGCAACTTGGAGTCAGTCCCAAATGTTGCTCACACCGTGGTTTTGCTTTGCTGTTTTTGAAACCATTAGTGGAAATGACAACCATTCATTACAAGCCATTTGAGAATAGTCCCCACAAATGCCATCCTTTATCTGCTGTCTCCACGCCGCGTATAGGGAATATTCAAAAAGCCCAACCTTCAGCTTTCAGAAATTCTATTAAATTCTTATCTCTTTGCAGCAGGCTCTTTTTGTGCAATCCCATTGTTATGCATTGGAGCTGAAATCAATCACCGGCCGTGCACGCCGCATCAGTATGATTTCAGACTGCGGGTGCGGAGAGAGAGAGAGGATTCACACAACAACAACATCGACAGTCGAATAAACAAAAGAGAGAAAATATGAAGAAGCCCGGGCCCTGATCCAGCAGAGGCGACCGGGTGGGAAGTTGGGCCTACAGGTCAGGTGCGGGTGTGAGCTGAGAGGCCCACAGCGAGGCGCGGAGGCCTGACTGAAACAGACTTCTGAAGATTATACAGAAGACACAAAGTCACTGTTTGATCACCAGAACCGCGATATTCACTCAGATTGCTCTTATTTTCCCGGTGGTGAGATTTCAGGACTACGGACAGCTCCAAAGTGTTGAGCTCGTGTGTGTTCAGGACTCTGGACAGCTCTCAGGCCCGCGGAGGCTCTTGGGCCTGCACACAATACCTTACACAGGCTTATTGTCGAGGTAACAAAGGCTTTTGTCTGCACTGTTCCGACTGTATCTGCCTCATTAGGTGTAGCATCAGGCTAAGTTTAATGGAATTACACCAAACTATTTTTGAAAGTCATTTTTTTCATGCATTCATTCATGTGCCTCACTTATCTGAATACTTTATTACTTTACTTCAAGTTTTTAAAAAAACTTTTTTACATGTTATTTTAATAGACTAAAAGACTCATCATTTAATGTAAACTCACTTTATCCTCATTATAAGCCTGAATAATTCTTTGTTACTAAATTAAACTGAAATTAACAAAACAAAATTCACTTTTATAAGCCTGAATTGTCACAACTAAACTAAATAAAACTAAACTGAATTAAATTGAACTATCTGCATACTTTATTATTTCAAGTCCTTTCTCTTTTTTTCACCTTTTATTCTGAAGGATCAGACTCAAACTGTTGTTACCCAACAGCTGGCTATAAATCTGCTGAGTTGAATCTACAAACTAAATCAAACTAAACTATCTGAATACTTTTTTTAACTTTTCTGAAACTTAACATATTATTTTGAAGGATGAGTCTGAAACTGCCCAGCAGCCGATACATCAGCTGGGGAAACTCTTTACAAAGTCTGTCTGCAGATGCAGATGGCACAGAGGCCTGCAGCACTGTAATGGTCACGTCACTCCAGACTTTAGCAGTTGCATGGTGGCTATATTGTGCGGAGCCGCAGCCAGTATAAATATTACATGGGGCAGCAGCTGACTGAGCGCTGAGGTTGGGACCGGGGGAGGCCCCTATAGTCCCTCGACAGATGGAACAAGCCGACAGACTAACACAACAAAAAAGTTTTTAATAAGCCCGCAGCCTGGCATTGTCCCCATGGTACCAGGGCCACACGGTCCCCTAGGGGACCAACTGTCCTTTGTCTGGCCAGTTTTTACCACGGGGGTCGAACTTTAGTTGCATTTACAGGGCTGGGGAGAAGTTCACAAATTTATTTAGAAATGTGTCTGATGAATTGCGCCTGATGCTTGTCGTTGGCACGGAAGTTTTAAAGTTACAGCTGGTGAACTATAAGCCTATTTTAATCCTGCAGCCACGACTACAATGTCTTTGAAAAGGCTTTTATTTTGAATGAAAATAAACACAGCTGCCGACTTCTGCGAACTTTGTGTCTAAAGAACTTTTTTAAACTTATTCCTGTGTAATATTTATCTATATATAGCTAGTAGTCTAATTACACTTAGAGACGGCGGTGCCGAAGCATAGGCAGGACAAACAGACATACTGCATTACTATTGTCAGTCTAAACAGACACGCAGATGCCGAAACAGAAAGTTCAGTCTTTAAGTTGCTGCTGTAAAGTCAAAACAAGTGAGTGATACGAACCTAGAAAAGTGCGACACAGCTTCATGTTTGCGGTCCTCCTCTCTGTCTCTCTTCAGTCCCGCTGCGACCGCCAAGTGCTGCTGGCAAGTTTACTTCTGCCGAGCAAAGTTGCTCAAACTTTAGTTCAACTTCCCCAGCCGGGGAGGGGAGGGCTGCTGGGCGGGACGAGCAGCTGACTGACACTCCCGGAGAGCCAATAGGAAGGGTTTAGGTCCCCCTGCTGCCGGGACCTGGACCCAATCCCAGTCTCAGCTTTCAACAACAATAGCCTTAACAGCAACAAAGAGCATCTGCTGCGCCCGGCAACTTCTCACACTAAGCTCCCCCAGCAATCTGATTTAAACTACATAAACACCCGAACCCGTCTACCATCCCACACAACTACTTCATATGTGCACTGTGTTTTTTCATCTGGACTAAGTTACCTAAAAGCTAATATGATACCCTGCTAGGACAAACTTCAAAAGAACCATAGCAAGAATATCTTACAGTGTATGATACAATATACATTTAATAGAGACACTTGAGTCGCACAGAAACAAACCACAATAATAGCATACAAAATGACAGTAAGTCCACCATAAACTCTCAGATGTAAGACAATATGGGAATATTATAATGACGTAGAACTGAGCAGTAATACTTCTTTAATACTTATGTTTTTAGTTTTTTTATTCTTTCAGTCTAACACTAATTTATACAATTTTCTTGCATGATTGGTGTCTGTAGGTTTCAAGCACTCTCCTTGTTCACATGTGACCAAATCTGCCAGCTGTACGGCTAATTTAGGTAAGTTAGAGGAACATTTTCACTCCAACTCCAGGCCTATTCAGAGTGTCTGTGTCTGGGACAGACAGACAGTTCCTCCCTCCCAATAGCAGATGGTCTGCCAGATAATGAGCTCTCCCATTGCTTGCTCCCATTACCCCCCCACCCCCCATCCCCATCTCTCCAAGATGTAATGGGGGGTAAAGCAAGCTCAACACATTCTACTGCTTTTCTTCTTCATTGCACTTTATTTCAGGCACATATTTTTTATTTATAATGTGTATATTTATAAATGTGTGGTATTAAGCTAACACCAGCTTAAATCAATTCAGCCCCCTTGACCATTTCTGTTCTACCATTTAAGTTTAAATAACTAATTACGTGCTATTAAACTACATTAAACTAACCTCAAATCACTCAAAAATGTTTGCTACTAAACTAAACTGCAAAAAATAAAAATAAAAATTCACTTTACACCCTTTTGTACTGTGACACTGAATTGTTACCACAAAAGTAAACCAAACTAAACTCAGTTGACCCAATGAGCAATTTTAAGCCCAAATGGCGGCTATTAAACTAAACTAAACTAAACATCCTTATAAGCTTGAATAATTGAGTTATTAAACTAAACTTAAAGCAACTAAACTCAACTTCACTGATTCTTTATCATAAGCCTAAATAGCTGAATAAATGTGTGCTACTAAAGTAAACTAAACTTAACATTCTAATAAGCTTTAATTATTGAGTTATTAAACTACATAGAACCAAACTAAACTGGACTGAATCAAACTAAAGACAACTTCCCTATCCTTTATTATAAGCTTGAGTAGCTAAATACTTGTGTGCTACTAAAGTAAACTACTCTAAACTAAAACTAAACTAAAGCAAAAGAAACAAAATTAAACAAAACAAAGCCTGAATGGTCAAAACCAAAATAAATTCAACTAAATTAAACTAAAATCTGTATTATGAGCCAAAATTGTTGCTACGAAACTAATCTAAGCACAACAAAACTCAACTTCCTTGACCCTTTGTACGATTACCCTTTGAACAATTGTGTGCAACTAAACGAAACTAAACTAAATGGAAAGAAACAAAATACACTTAACACACTTACTTAAGCCTGAATTGTTACAACTAAATTAAATAAAACTTAGCTAAACTAAACTGAGCTGAATTAATCCAAACTAAAACTATTACCATTATTATAAAAACAAATTGTTGCTACTAAACTAAACTAAATAAAACTTCCTGGAACAACTGTTTTCCTTGAAACTTGAATTTCAAGTTTCAAGTGAACAAATGCGTGCTACTAAACTAAACTAAACTAAACCAGCTGACTCGCTGTTTTATGCATCTAACTAAACTGAACTGAATCTGATTTAACGTGTGCTTCTAAACGCAGTTAAGCTAAGTCCAGCCAACACATCTTTTAATTTGAATCATAGTTTACACCTGACATTTTCACACATTTATTCTTGTCATCTAGTGAACAACAGTGCTAACCTTATCTGAACATTAAGCTGCTGAAATAGCACTCTTAAAAATCTCCCCATCTCCATGCCCGTCTCCGCTTCCATGGCACAAAAAGTGAAAGAGAAACACACACATATAATGAATTCGCTGCTTATTAAATTGGCTTTGGTGTGCGTGGACAAAGAAGGTGTTGCTGTTAAGGAGGACTGCCGGGTCTCCACTAATGCCACGGCAAGTTTTTTTATCTGAGGATGCCAGACAGCCTCTTGTATTCTTCCTGAGCACGGTGCTCTCATTAGCCTATTAACTTCACTATTCACCCCCACCCTTCTGTTCCACTACCCAGATAGGCCCAAACACACACACACACACACTGCAGGTTCACAGTCATATGCAAACACACACACACACACACACACACACACACACAACCCCCCCTCTCCTCTTATTCTTTGCTCTGTATAACAAGCAGCTGAACTCTGACATAGCCTCCAGCTGTCCTGGAGACGGTGGTGACAATAAAGTTTAAACAAATACACACACACACACACACACAGAGCAGAGCAGGAAACAGGACCTTGTTGAGAAAATGACCCGCGTGAGCTAATTAATGGAAATTTCACTCCGTCTTCATCATCATCATTATTCAAAAGTCCTCCTAAATGTTCACTCCTACGCGTTCATTATCATTATTCAACATCTCAAATAGTAACAACTTTCCACCGAGCTGGTAGAGAGACAAAGGGGTCAGCGCTCCGCTGGAAGGGAAAAGAGTGGAAAGAGAAGAGAAGTTTTTCCCTTTAATAAATGTGTAGATTTGCGTTTGTGGAAGTTGTGTATAATTTGGAGAGGCACTTCTGATCTGGGGATGTGTGTGGAGAAAAACAGAGGAACTATCCTGGGCTCACGCACAGATGGATGTTTGACATCAGAGTCCGGCTCCTGGTCTCATGATAACAATCAGGTTCATAACAAGATGGCTTTATTGCCCCCCCCCCTCTATCTCACTCTCACACCCCCAACCTCGCTCTCTCTTTCTCTCTAACATCCATGCAGCATGATCATACCCATATCTGCCAACTCCCATTAGACACAGCTAAGTGCTTAACCCACCAGTATATATATGGAAGGGATTTTTTTTAAAGACATCTATTTTCATTTAAATATCCATCCGACATACCATGTTTGTTAAAGGATAGGTCTGTTTTAAAACAATACTCACATGCTCATATGTACATTGAAACAGTTCGAGCTTGCTGTAATCATTCCACCTGCCCATACTGGCCATTAAGAGATCTCTTTCTAACATGGTTCCAGTGGAAGTGACGGGGGACAAAATCCACAGTCGCAAAAATACTTTCCAAAGTTTATCTTAAGTTAATATGAGGCTCCAGCTGTCTGGGTTAGCCAAATCATCTTCCAAATAGGGCTGCAACTAATGATTATTTTCATTATCCATTAATCTGCTGATTATTTTTTCTGTCTAGTCAAGTCCATTAGTCAATGGATTGTCATAAAATAGTAAAAAATGCCCATAAAAACTGCTTCAAATGTCTTGTTTTGTTCGAGAAAAAGTCCAACACCCAAAGATATTTACTGTACGATGATATATGACAAAGAAAAGCAGCAAATCCTCTCATTTGAGAAGCTGGAACCGTAGAATGTTTGGCTTTTTTTCCCACAATTTTTGCTTGAAAAATGACTGAAATGATGAATCGATTATCAAAATAGTTGTTGATTATTTTTCTGTTGATTTACAAATCATTTCAGCTCCACTTCCAAAGCCACAGTGTTTTTAGTGCAAAATTCCCTCTTTATGTTTCTTGTTATGGAGGAGTGGAGGGATGGTAACACAGAGAGGGAAAATATTGTACATTTAGAAGATGACGACTTAATCTTGCAAACTCAGACTGCTGATGCTTCATATTAACTTTTGGCTAAATTTTGGAATGTATTTTTGCACTGAGCTAGGACTCTGGATTTTGTCCCCCGTCACTTACATTGGAAGTGCATCAGGAATGAATCTGTTAAAGGTTGGGTAGGCAGTTTTCTTTTGGCTTCATTGGGTAAAAATGCCATATTAACCGTGCAGCATATTGTAATTCAAGTGGTCTGAGAACAGACCTCTACTTCAGCCCCCCCTCTTGCCTCTGTTGTCAGGCTTCAGAAAATCTATCCCGTGACGGTAGACTTTAGCCAATCACAAGATATTTCAGAGAGACGGTGCATTTGTATTGGCTAAGCTACAAGAGCAGATGCAGATGCGTGTTCCCTGCAGACAGTGAAAGCCTGATTCAATGGCAGAAAATCCTGCAGAAAATCCTGAAACTTGTGATAAACTTCCAACACCTCCTTTGCCTACAACGGTGTATAGAACAAAACAACACGTCCCTGCTCCACACGGAGCTTCAGGCTCATTATGTTCGGTGCCATGGCGCTGGTAACGACAAGTGGCAAAGAGGCAGGATGACAAACAGTGGGGAATAACTTTTGACGGGGGACAGTAGTGTGTGTGGTGTACTAGCCTCTCTTCCCGCTGCTGGATGGAGTTGCAGCTGCCTCTGAAGCCTGGGGCGCTCTGCTCTGCGGCCGCGAAGCGCTGGAGGGGCGTCTTTGAGAAGACAAGTTGTGGTGAGAGGGACGGGGTATCGGTGAGGCTCACGCCGTGGAGAGCGAGCCCTACGAGGGATACGGTTTCACAGGGGAACCGACTCCTTCTGCTGCCTGTCGAAGTTGAGGGTTTGGTGGGAGGGGCTTAGCGGAGTGATACGAGGCAGCAGAGAGAGAGGCGGAAGGTTTTGCATAGGTTGCACAGATTTTGCCTACCCCAGCTTTAATATCCAGTATGAACAGGAGGAGGACGTACATACTGTGTGGGCAGCTATTGTTTTAAGACAGACTTGAAAAATTGTGAACTCACCCTTTAACATAATCAACTTTGGTGGTGTATATCAAATTATACCGCTTTTCTTTTTACATGATGAAGACACAAACTGCCTCTGGCTCTTCATTACTCACTTAGTACACTTGTCTCTTTTGTGGGAGTTATGAATTTTTAACAGGCGTGCGCACACACACTCAAAGTGAAAGGAAAAGGCCAAGAGACAGACAAAGTTTGGTCTGGATGCCACTTTGGATGACCGTCATCTCTAGAGACCCCCCCTCTCTACCCTCCCCTGCTTACCCAGCCCGATCCACAGCTTGGGCCTCCCCACGGGGGCGGAGGGGGGGGGTTGACACGTGGAATGGGGTCAGCTCTGCCAAAAGGCATCACATCGCTCCACTCCTCTGCGTCGTCTGCTCCTCTGTCTGTCCGCTGAACCTCTCTGTCACTTTGCCTGTCAGTTAGACGAATCGGGAATCTTTATTTTTTTTCTTTCTCTAACTTATCGTCAGTCTCTTAATGTGCATGGCGACGCCTCGGGCCACGTAGCATCTGAGAGAGTTGTAAATAAGCCCTCCCGTCACACCCCTCCTTTTCCACTCCACGGTCCAGACTCGCATCATAGTGCTCACACACTCCTCCCCTGTGTCCCACACTCTGACTGACCCCGTCACCCCCCAGAGTCACTGAGTCAAATTCTTTGAGGCCTCCGCTCTGCTGATTTCTTCACTTCCCTTTCTCCGTCCGGAGTCGCTGCACCTTCTCTCCACACTTGACCCTCCCATCCTTTCATTCTCTCTCTACTATTCCCATCTCCCATCTCCCCTCCTCATTTTTAAGCTTTTCCCGTCTTTTAGCCCTCTCGCCTCTCTCTGTAGGTCTCTCTCCCTCCTGCGCTCACCCGGCAGCAGCAGGCTGGGCAAATATGCACCCTGAGCAGTGGTAAATACAGGCAGCACTTCACATACAAGGCCTGATTACAATGACAAAGGCTGCCACACTTTAGGGAGGAGCTTGGAGCAATTTGGAGGCTGCGGGGGCCATTGAGCGAGTGGCATACTTAATGGGCTTTGTGTGCCAGAAGAAAAGGTTCTGAGCTTCTGGGCCCAGCTGTCACTATGGAAAATATCAGACTGACACAGCACCCGACGCTCTTTGGCTTGCTCTCTTTTCTTCTTTCAACCCCCCCCCCCTCCCATCCCTCCCCCACCATCCCTCCCTCCCTCCCTCTTCTCTCTCCACTCTTTTTTCTCTAGTTAGCGAGCACAAAAAAGTGAAAGCTGTTGGAAAGAAAGAAAAAATGAGAACTCCCTCTCTTGATCTCTCTCTCTCTCTCTCTCTCACACACACACGCACACACTCACAAACACAGAGAAAAAAGCAAGCATGCAGCCGTGGTCACACACACACACGCACGCATGCACGCACGCACGCACGCACGCACGCACACTCATAAATATAATGCACAGTAGGGCTGACTCTGCAGCAATTATTCAAACCCTAAACCCAAAGGGATAAATGACATTATTACATTTCACTACTTAATTACGTGTGTGGATAGTTACTAAGCGTTAGCCATCATGCATGCATAATGCAGTAAGATATAGTCACTTCGCTTCATAAAGCACCCTTTCATTACCAAATGTAAGGCAGAAGAAAAACAAATTAACACGTGTGCTCTGTGGAGAAACATGCATATACAGTAAGTGAGAAAAATAAATATAATAAATATATATTAAGTGCAAATGTATGATTGTTAGGCATCGCATGGCAAAAATAAGTCCAACATTTAGTGGATTTCCAGCAGCGCCAAACGACAGTTTATTTTCTGGAAATGATTTTTCTCCAGTGATAATGGGCTTGGCTCAAAAACAAAGACTGAGCGATCCTCTGAAGCGGCTCTTTGGTTACGCTTTATGAATCCTTGTACGCAAAGAAGCGCTCACACTCCAGATCCAACTGTATTACAGCAGCTCTGTGACTTATGGCACTGTAACACCGAGCATAATACACACACCCACGCACATACACAGCGAGCTTGTGAGCAGGCAAGCGCGCACTGGAGGCGAACGGGCACAAACACACGCACGCAGTCGCACAGTGCTGCATTATTGAAACACAGCACAAAGCCAGAGTTGGATGTTGTTTCACCTAATCTCTTTGATACCACTGTGGTGCTGCTAAGCTCCAGAAAATCAGCTTAACAGATGTCCTAAAGTGTAGGTGGCTTGTTTCATGAGGCAAGAGAAGAAAACGCTACAAGGAGAAGAAGAAGTGAAAGAGGGAGGGTGGGGGCAGGGCCACAGATTTGGAACAGGGCCCTGACGAGTTCAACTCAATCCCCTTTTTACTTCTGTCTGCCAGGCACAGTTGTTCCAGCAAACTAGAAGGAGTCTTTTTTTTCTCAATTCATCCATCACTCCATCCTTTCTTCCTCCCCCGACCTCTCACTTTTCAGAGTGCTCATATTACTGCGTGTGTGTATGTCTGTGTGTGTGTGTGTGTGTGTGTGTGTGTGTGTGTGTGTGTGTGTTATTCTTCCAGGCCAAAAAAAGTTGTCGCACTTGTGATAATGATGGCGATAATGATCGTAATGAGGATTTTTTTCACAAGGTTGCACATGCTGCTTTGCCTTCAAGCCCTAACCTGTACTCAGATGTCAGCTGATTACAGCCCAGCAGCCTATACACACTCTCACACTCACGCACAAACACACACACACACGTCGCATACATTATCAGCACAAGTGAGACATCTGTATGCAAATGTCATTATGTCGGTGGGGAGTGGGCTCGGAGTGGGCCGGGTGTGAGTGATGTTATGATAGTGAAGGAGGGACTGAAGAAGGTCGGGCTCTAAAGGACTGTGTGTGTCAAGAGCTGGTGCATATATGTATGGTATCCATAGTAACCAACTAATCCAACTCAAGATGGCTCACTGACGCTGTCACCTTTTATCTTTTTCTCCAGCCTCATGCTCTGCACTTGTTTTACTCACTCACATGCTGCAGCTCATCTCTTGACTTTGATGATACAGAAACACACACGACTATGTTTTAGACAGATTAATAAAACATCAAATCCTTCATTGAAATACTTCAGTTCCATGGTGAGATAAAAAAATGTTAATAACCTCAGGTGTTGTGCAGCGCGCTGCATCTATTGCCTCTCAAGTATCTGAAAAATGTAGGCCTAGTTCAACCCGTGAATGGCTGCATGTGTGGCCGTCTCCGCAGTTTTTTCTCAGCGGCCGCGTGGTATGTAGCACTTCAGTGTCAAACCATCTTGTGCTAATGGCAGCACCTCGTATGTCCATGGTGACGGGAGGGAAAGAGGCTAAATGAAATGAAAAGTGATGGAGAGAGAGAGAGAAAAAAAAAAGTGCAAATGCTCTGAAGCTCTCATGACTCTACAGACATACTATGGACATACCAAACAATACGTTCTTTTTCAGTGTGCACATATACCCGAGACAAACATCCATAAATGTATTTATGTTGTGTGAGCTTCCAGAGCTTTTCTCTATGTGTTTTTCTTGTGGGTGGAAAGTGAAAATGACACATTCATAAAAAAATACTTTAGGCGACATTTGTTCTACTCCAACTCATTTATAATCTTTCTGGAATAATGATATTTTCTGTGTAAAGTATAATGTTTGGTTTTTCCTACAGCTTCAAAATCCATTTTAAATGACTGTACATGTGCAGTAAACTGAACCGTGTGTTAAAGTGAAAAAAAAAAAATCAACCATAAGGATTGGAACAAAAAGCCGTTCACTACACTGTGGTACAACATTTCCTGTTTGACCGAGAGAAGCTCAGCACTTGGCAAGACTTGCCATGAAACATGTAAGACAGAGAATTAAGGTAACGGTAACTCAGTTTTCCAGCCTCATGTCATGGATTTGCGAGGAGCCACGCTAAATGGAGCAATAACTGGAAGATGCAGCTTCTGCAAAGTCTCGTGCAACTGAGATAGGAGGAAATGTCAAAACAGAGATAAAAACTATTAGAGGTAAGTTTAATTATGTCACTATTTTAATAGCAAGAAAAGGTTGTTTCTAATTAAATGAACTTAAAGCTTAATCTGTTACTATTTTCCCAATTCATTTATTAATCATTTTGTCTATAAAATGTCATAAAATTGTGTAACAATGCACATAAAAAATTCCCAAAGCCGTCATCACATCTCTTGGTTTGTCATAGACAGTAGTCTAAACCCCAAAGTTATTCCGTTTACTGTCATATATGACTAAGAAAAGCAGCAAATCACTGAATACTAATAAATAAAAATAAAAAGGAACAAAATACTTTCAGTGCTTGAGACTATGAGGCCCGCCCCACCAATTGTACACTGGACGTACAAAGATAGATTTGCAACAAAAGGATTTATTCGGAGGGAAAGAATTTATTTAAAGGGTTTAGCTAGAAGACCTTCACGTTTACTGCTTGGAGAAGACAACGACAAATGACAAAGAAAGGCAGCAAATCACTTTGAGAAGCAGGAACTTGAGAATGTTTGGAAATTTAGCTTGAAGACAACTGAAACGGTTAATAGATTATCAAAATAGTTGCTGATTAATTTTCTGTTGATCTACCCACAACTGTCAGCTGCCACTTCTTTTTATTTAAATGTTGCTAAACTCTGCTGCATTTCCAACTAAGCCCCGCCCACATCAAACTAGTGGGAAAAGAAGGGAAAAATGAACGTGAACTAAAGCTGTTCCAACATTGGAAGAAAATATTGTGTTCGTGTAGATCCCATCACTTAAAGCAAGAAGCTGATTGAGCAAACATGTTTCCAGGGTCTTTAAAGAGCTGCTACGCCCCCAACCAACACCCACTGGTAGTTTCAACTGCTTCCCAACAGAGAACAGTGCTGTGAGGGACTCAAACCATTTCATAACCCCTCATTTCAAGATATAAAGCAGATGACAAAACTGTGACATTATTTCAGTATCCTGCATGGTGATTTACCTCCTCACGTCCTCGAGTTTCTGTCGGCTCTCGGCTTTAATTAGCTGCTTTACTGGTCTCTATTGTGAAAAGAGACAGGAAGGTGGGGGCTGGGCCAGGGACTGGTAAAGAATGAAATCAGATATATCACTGGTCTTCGATAGAGGTCAATAAAAGGCCAATTTACCCATACGTAGGTTGACATTGTGTTCACCTCTGTCTCTGCAGAGACTGTGAACGCAAACGCTCAGCCGGATACATCAGAGTTAAAATGGGCCACAAGCCTAACACAACTTTTAATCAATTAAATATTAGCATCAGTTATTTGAATGTCTAAATGAAGGTATGTTATCATCTTTGTTATCATGTACAACTGCGTTTTAGATTCCTTGATTATCTGAATTTGGAGTTTCTGCCATTAGATGATTACTATAATTAGTACTATTGCCTTAACTGTAATGTGGATCCATGTTCTGTTGGTGGGAAAATTGGAAATTAGGGACTTCTAAGTCAGATAACAACCATCGCATTGAAATCATTAGACGGTAAACGGTTAAGGAAGCTGGAGAATCGTTCAGCACTGGCAGCGTATGTTCAGCCCAGTCACTCTTAGTTGCTTTGTCTTTAAAAGTACTCATAAAACATCACATTTCAATGCTAATGATAGATTTTCTGCCATTGTCTAATCCCAAAACCAGAACTGCAAGAGTGAAACACTGGCGTCTGCAGTCTCACTCCGTGATTTTGGTGGACAAAACAGCTGCAGCTGTATGTTTGGCATAAAGTTGAAATCTGCCACAGGATAAAACAGAAAATACATAATTTTAAATAGTAATTCCTTATTAAAATAAACGTCAAAATTCCCTCTTCTTTCGCTGCTGAGCACTGAGCACGATCAGCATCTTGTGATCTGGTCAGAGGCCTGGATTTTAATAAGGAGGTGGATAGTTTTTTTTACACAGAACTGGTGAGGAAGAAACGCCAGTTTTAAGGCAACACAAAGCCCACACTGTTACTGTTTATGGCTGTTTAATGAAAAGTGCAGAGGTTTGTCAGCCTCTATGATCAATGCGTTGGTGATCAGTTTGATGTGTTTCAGTGAGTGGCTCTGTGACAGCTGATAGAGGTGCAGTTTGATGGACAAGTAATTATGTTGTTACGCTCGTAATATTTCAAAGGGGGAAAAAAAAATCACAGACAGGTGCGCAGAATCTCTTTTCCTGATCCCCTGCAGCACATAAATAATACTTAATAAATCCTGAGTGAAGCTTTGCCTGTATACACTGCATGCATCTAATATTAGATGTTTTTGCACTAACATTTGGCATATATCTAGTGTCTACTATACTTGATGGCAAACGTTTTCATAATTTAACGCTAAAAATACTAATATCCAGAATGAGGGAGCTTTTGTGCTCTTAACTAACAAACAGCAGGATTACTGTAACTTTAAGGTTCCCTGTGGGTTTTCTTGCAAACAAAATGTAATTTTACATTAACTGTTACTAACTAAAACGCATTGTGTGTATCCTTGAGGTCCAACAAAAGTGATGAATGCATCCTCAGTATTTTAAATCCAGCACTGTTTTCATCCATGTTTACTAGCGTGCAGTCTTCTTTCCTGCCTTTGTTGGCGTATTGCTGTGTTTCTTGGCACATTACCTGTTGATCAGTGGGAAAGTGTGTTTCGCGTGAGTGTGACAAACAAAACAGGGACACACTCATAAAGAAACGGCTCAGTAGCACTACTAAAGGTCAGAAACTCCACAGGGTACCTTTAATGCTAATGCTAACGTTACTTGTGTGAGTGGGCCTTCTGTGCTCTTAAACCGTGTTCCCACTCAGGTAACTTCTCACCTGCAAGAGCTAGCTTTGTGTAGTCTGGGTTAGCATTGTCATTGCTAATTCCTGCCATATCTATCTGGAATTCCACGTGCCATGTTAGCTAGCTAGAGCCATCAGATGTCCACCAACATGAGGCATGGAGCCAAACAGAGTAAAAGTAAAAAGTAATTGCATTGGTATTCAACAAGTTGCTGTATTTCTAAATACTGAAAATGTCCTTATAAAAGCTATGGTGACATTGTGGCGATGAGCTTTCTATCCCTTGCTGTCTGCACGTTGGTTTGTAAACAGGAAACCCATTTATTCAAATAGTGTTGAGGCCCGTGATATTTTTTCTGCTCCGAAGAAGTTTGACTTTTTGTACGTGGTGCTCTTTTTTCTGTCTGTTCAGCCACCGGCAGCTACCACTACACATGCAAACTGCACACTTCTTCTCCTGCTTGTTCCAAATAAAGTGAACGTACCATTCAACACCTTCTGTGAATTTCCCAGGATAGGCTGAACTGACAGCAGGTACGTCTGTTCTCAGTTTGAGAATAGAGAGTGTGAAAGCTTTCATGAATCAGCCGAATCTCTGTTGTATTGTATCAGTGTGATAGAAAATGTGAAAAGAAGAGAGTGGAGATAGAAGGTTTACGGAGGACACAGTGATTTTGGATTTAAGTGCCTGTGAAATGGCAGATGAGAACACAAGTGCACACTCAAAAAAATGAGTGGAGATTTGGGAAACATCGGTTTGCAAGAGATAAAAGACAGAAAAATCAGGAATCATCCGTCCCTGTCTACAGCTATACACACACTCTCTCTCTCTCTGTCAGGCTGATGGGTAATTGAGGCACTCACAACACAGATCGGGACGCAGTGTCATGCTGTGCCCTAGGTCTGGCTCGCTGCCCCAGCCCTCTGGCAGCATGCTGAGACACGCTCTGGAGCGCACACACACACACACACACACACACACACACACACACACACAGAACAAAAAAACAAATGGTCGCTTCACACACACATACACACAAATAAAAACACATGCTCGCTACGCCCGCGCACATATACGGACACGTGTGCACTTCACAGACACACACTAGCACTTCACAAATGCTCATTACCAACGTACACAAATGCTAACAGGCTGTCTTTACACATGTGTGTGCTGTCACACAGGCGGACAAAGACAGAAGAAGTGTAAGGGCGCACACATACACACACACACACACACACACAGATCACTTGAAGTCACACTTCCATCCTTTTTCCATCACACAGACTACAGCATGCCCCAGCAAGTCACTCCTCTCCTCCCCTTCTTTCCTTCCCTCTCCCCCTTATCTCCTCTGTTTCTCTTACTTCCTCTCCTCCTATCTCCTTTTTCCTACACTCTAGTCCTCTTTTCTCTCCTTCTCTTATTTCCTCCTGTCTCCTCTCCTCTCCTCCTCTCCCTTCCTTTGTCAGACCTGAGGTAAATAGGCTTGGCCCTAGGCAACACTGAAGCCTCTTCTGCTCCCTCCCTCGCTCCATCCCTCTCCATCCCTCTTTCCTGGCGATCCTCCAGTTTAAACAGAAGGCTGTGCTGGGGGAGAGAGTGGGATACAGAGAGAGAGAGAGAGAGAGAGAGAGAGAGAGAGGCTTGTGTGAGTGCTGCATGATTCATGTTGCCCTGTAATGAAGCCGGTCCAGTCTTTTAAGTGTTTGGTGTATAATGGAGTTTCAGGGACAGGCCTATCATTTTCTCCTAATAGCGCTTTCTCCGCCGCACGCCATGACCCCTCTCTCCAAGCCCCCGCCCCACGCACCCCTACTGTGGTAACTGCACATTACCGCGGCGCGCGCACACACATACACACATGCAGCGATTACCGACAGCTGCGGGAGTTTCTGAACGGCAAAAGTGGCCAATTTTCTCTCCCTTCCATTTAAACAACAAACAGGGCGTCGTGTTAAAATGGGCAAGGGAAGAGAGAAGGGAAATTGGGCTGATAAGGGTTATTGTGAATCAGGAAGAGAGTGGGTTAGCTGCTGGGAAGTAGCAGTGCGTGGCGAGCACTGATTTTAATATTCTTGAGGTATACTTTGAGAGAGACAGCACTCACAACAAGCGACTGTGAAGAAATAATGTTCAGTGGATTTCAGCTTTTCGGGGAGAGGGTGCACAGATGCACTGAATTTAAATCTAAAACACGTGTGTTTATGTGTTATTTTAAATCAAAACTAAAACACAGATTCTACTTTTAAAACCTAGGGCTGACATTTTGGAAAGTGAAGGTCAATTGGTCCAGTCTTCATTTCTTTTAAGAAGTTAATTTTGGGGCTTAACCTTGAATTTAGGATTAAGGTTGGAACCCTTCAGTAATGAATGTAGTAAATCGATGGTCCTCATAAGGATAGATGTGCAAGTGTGTGTGTGTGTGTGTGTGTGCGGGTGGGTGGGTAGGGCCAGTTTTACCGGAGCAGATTGTGGAGTGTGTGTACAGACCAGACCTGAGATTACTGAACAGATTGCACAGCTGGCAAGCAGCCCTCTCTCCACACACAAACAGACGACACACACACACACACACACACACACACACACATGCAGAGCCAGAAAAACAAATATTGACAAAGTATTGATCCTGGGTGTATTGGCCCATATTGACAAGGCACTAATGCCAGGAATATCATTCTGGTCCACGTGTTAAATCACAAGTGGTCAAATTCCCTAATTAGCCAAGATTTGTTAGTAACAAAGCAAATTCCACAGTTAAAACAAGATCGTAGAAGCGCCGGCCACCTAGTTACACTGATATTTTATGGTTTTGTTAAAAGATTGAATACATTTGCAATCTGTAGTAATGTTAGTTGTAAAAGTTTTGTAGTGGAAAATAAGCATCTCACCCCGATTTATACCAAAGTGTACGAGTGACCTTTAAGAACTCTCAAGTGATCACATGATTAATCACATGTACGCTCAGAGCAGGGATAGCCAATCAGAGACAAGGATTTACCCTACATATGCCCCATTGTTTATTCTTTTCTTACGTTTTTCTGCAAAAACATACGTAATTTTAATCTTAAATAAACGCCATGCTATTTGTGTGAAATTCTTAATATCTCAAGTGGCATTAACAACAATCTAATACTGTATATCTATAATACTGTATAACAATAGAGATTATGACTAGAGATTAAATATCCCCTCCAGACATGTGTAAAAAATATAAAAATAAAATACAAGAATTCGTGTCTGATGTGTTTTTCCCACAAAGGAGTTCAATTACCTCGACCTGTGTGTGTTTGTGTGTGTGTGTGTGTGTGTGTGTGTGTGTGTGTGTGTGTGTGTGCTCACCTCTGTCTGAGTATTTTTAACTCATAAGAAATTTGATAAACAGCTTTTATTCTTTAGTCTGTGCGTAGGATTTTTACTTTGATCTTTCACGTAAGTCCAAAATCTCACTTTCAGCAGTTTGATCATTTAAGCCCAGGTTACATTTCATAAAAAAGGTTTTGACCTCTCATCCTGGCATGTGCCAAAAGTGATAGCTGTAAGTGTTCATGCACCTGCACATGCTTGCACATTTTCTGCCTTATCTATCAATGTGTGCTAGTTAATGGTTACACCTCTGCACTGACTGCCCCCGTCCCTGACTTCAAGAGAAGAAAAAAAAGGGGAGAAAAGTTGGCTTCCAGTTTTCCCGTCCATGGAACACCTGCCATTCCATGCCATGCCATCCCTGACATGTGTAGCCTGGCTTTGTTGCTGCCAGGATGCAGGGGCAGTCCTGTCTTTGTGCGTCTGCTCTTTGTTTTCCCCGAGGGCTAAGAGAGTGGGGACTTCTCTACGAGTTGAACAAATAAACAGCAGAGAGCACGAGAGACAAAGCCAGGGACGGAGCACCTGCCGAGGGCTTTGTGTCTCTTAATAAGGCACACTACTGTCTGTGAGCGCAGGGGGAAACAGCTAGCCTGCCTCCGTCTCTGAATTTTGTTGTATCTTGTTAGTTTAAAGGATAGGTTCACATGTTTTCAAGTCCATCTTGATCAACATAATAATAACATATACTGAAAGCTTGTGATTGGTCCTGGTGTCCATACTCTCCGCAAAGAGATCCCTTAGAGACATTTCAATGTAAGTGATGGGGGTCAAAATCCTCTTTCTGTGCAAAAATGCATTCTAGAGTTCAACCAAAGTTTATATGAGACTTCAGCCATCTCAGTTAGACAAACTAAGTGTTTATATTCCAATTTTAGTGTCAAATCCCCTCTTTTGTACTATAAAAGACAGTAACCTTGGAAGATACTCACTTGATTTGGCTAACTCTGACAGCTGACGCCTCCAATTAACTTCATAAGTTGGAATATATTTGTACACAGAATGAGGGCTGTGGATTTTGTCCCTCATCTCTTACAGTGAAAGCATGTCAGGAAGAGATCTTTTACCAGCCAGTATGAACAGGAGGAACAATTACAGCAAGCTAAAACTGTTTCAATGTTCATATAGGCTCCTGACTACTGTTTTAAGACAGACTTGAAAAATTGTGAACTTTAAAGACACAGCATTCCCATCATGTATGTTTTCCACAAACTACAAAAAAAAAAAAAAAAAGGACCTCTGGAGAGTTTTAACCCTCCAGAAATGCATGCTGGGAAGTCTGCTAATATGCTGATGAGTTTAGTGAACACACTTAACAGGACATTCAATCAACTCATCAAGTGAAAAGAACTCTAAAATGATCTGAACTGAAATGATGTGAACTAAAAATTTTAAGATGACTTAAAACCTAAAATATATACACATTAAGTTAAAGATAAAAGATTAGTGGATTAACTAAAAACTATAGTTTTTTTTATCACCACTAAATGACTGCAGGTTTGTCTTTTTGCTGTCTTAAGTGAGGCGTTTTTTGTTTTCTTTTCAGACATCAGTATATGATTTTGATGAGTTTTGAGAACATTACATCTTCTGGAGCATGTATTACCTGTTTTGCCAATGGATGCAGTTTTGGTGTTTGTATCAGCTATTCTCAAAATCAGGCTTTTGTTTCTAAAAATGCATCAAGACAGTGGAGATCTGTAATGTGCTCTAAACATGCAGCAAAAATAATAATAATAATAATAACAAAGAATGCCTTTCCATTCCTCCTTTTCCTTCTTCATGCTGTGGTGAACTTCATTGCATTCATTGTTTGTCAGATGCAGCCGTGGGAAGCCACATGTTCCTATGTGTAGCCAGCATGCGTCTCTTTCTGCACAAATGTATGTAGGCTTGAGCACATGTGCGTTTCAACACATATGAAGGCAGTATAGTTTTATGGTCGAATGGGACTGTCAGTCGTAAAAGTGTGGCAGCACTCACGTGAGACATATAAATGGAGATGGTCCCCTTCTCTGACACATTCTTTATAGCGGCCCCCGAGGGCCAAGGCCATGCAGACGTGTGCTGTACCTGGAGAGGAGCAAGACGAGGAAAGGCTTTCTTCATCTGATCTCATTGAGAGAGTGAAACAAAAGAAAGAAAGAAAGAAATACTGAGAAGCAACAGAACAAAGTAGGGCAGCGCATATGTGTTCTGTACCTATCATTATACAATTAAAGGATGTTTTTATTGAAGAGATATCTTAATTCAAACTATAATTCTTCACACCTGTGCTGCAATTTCTCCTCCTCTCCTATAGTCCTCCTGAAATAGCTCATGAAATTCAAATGTCACAAGGTGAGAGATCGTACTTCTGGGAACTTCAATCAATACTGCAAAAGTATACATATACACATATACAAACCCATTACTTTAACCACTGAGCTTGTGTCAAAGCAAGAATTTAACACCATAACACTTTTTGCAACTGAAATCACCAGTTTCATCAATATCATTCAAAGAAACCCACCTCCAGCTCTCATCCCAAACACTGACACGCACTGCCTCATAACTCACTGGCCCTTTAGGCCTCCCTTCCTGCGATGCTGCAAACTTGCAACACTGTATGAATTCTTTACAGGGAAAGCCAAGCCAGAAGCCGCAGATTAATAATGCAATTTTCTATCTAAATTCTTATTTATGTGAAGCAAAAAGTTCCCGTGGGATTCGTGTATTATTCATAAGCATCAGAGAGGAGGAGGAAACAAATCATTTAGCACAATGTGTGTCTCTGTTTGTGTGGATGTGTTTGAACATCCAGTAAGGTAACGCGTCAGCAGCACCACGTGTGTCCCCTATTGCAAGGATGGGCTTAAATATGTACATTTCTGTGTATCCATAAGAATACCTTTGCCTCATGTTTGAGTTTATGTTTGTGATATCTGTATGCCTTTGTGAGATTGAAGGGGAATTTGCATATGTTTATGTGTGAATGTATGTATGTTTGTGCATTCAAGTGATTACCTGAGAGGGGAGGTATGTGTGAGCATGAATGTTAATATGTGTGTTTGTGAGTGACAAGCAGTGGGGTAATGGAATCAGGATGTATGTGCGTGTAAGTGTGTGATTGTGTGTAAGTGCTTGTGCGTGATTTGCGTGACTCGTGTCTGTGTGTGTGTGTGCATATACGCGCCTATACATTGCGTGCTAATATGAACATGCAGAGCCACTTGGTATTCCATGCAGCTCATCTCTTGTCTGTCAAGTACGCGTGTGGGGATTGCAACTGGAGAGATTGAAAGTTTGAGGAGCTGAAAGGCCTGCATGCAAATGAGACAAATATACTTGTTTTCTCCTTCGAAACCCCCTTCAGCATTTCCTTGACGTCTTTTCTTTTCTTCTGCCCTCTTTCTTTCTCTTCAACCCTATTTTCCTCCTGAGCAGGTTTTAAACTGACGCCTCGCTGCAAGCTGAACATGTGTGCTGAGGAAAAAGTGAGAAGAGGAACAGTGGAAAGAAAGCAGAGGCAGATTTTCTCTGCCATCAGTAAAACTAGTTGTTCTGCTGCTCCTGTCTCCCTGGGAGTTGAATAAAAACACTCATCAAAATCTAAAAGCATCTGCGGGGTGAGAGAGATGATTTCCTTCTGTGATCTAGTATTAATGGAAGTGTTAATAGGGGTGGCGGCTGCATGTGGAAGGACTGACAGAGAAACAGCCAGCAGCACTGGATCCTCATCTTAACCATCAACAAGACTGGCAAAATAAACAGCAACGCAAAATACAGATATGGATCTGGGCACGCACACAAATACACACAGGACACACAACACATGTGGGCATGAAGAGTCTGGTGCCCAGATGAACACACAAACATATACAGGCTATACACATACATGCAAACACACTCAAATAAATAAAAAAGTGGTGAAGGGTGAAAATCAAAAAGCACACACATGCATCAAAATCTCATGGACACATACAAATTACAGATGTCATAACATAATATGCATACAAACATACACACACACACACACTAAAAGCTTATACTCACACATGAACATATGCATATACACACAAACAGCCACACCCCAAGGAGTGACAAGTAAACAATATCACACTCGCACTCACTTTAACGGGAAAGCATACACAGATGTGCATATAGTACTAACATGCACAAATACAGAAACTTGATAACTGCGTACTAAGAGCACACTAAAATTAAATGTTCTCACAATCTTGTGTGTGCACGCATCCAAAGCAAACACGTAAAGAGCAAACATATGATGCATGCCAACATTCATACACCACACAGTGCACAGCAGAGCACGTATGAAAAGGAAAAAAAAAAGGCTTTGTGAAAGAAATCAGTTTAAAAAGAAAATTAGGTGTGTGTGTGTGGGGCCAGGATTGCACATCACACTCTATAGATGCCTCTGTGAATAAATCTGTGGCCTCCCTGTATGAGTCAACCAGAAGAGGGAGAGAACGCAGTGTGGCCTGCAGGTTTGCAGAAGGACGGCTGCGTTTTTGGCTTTACAGCAACATGTTTCAGTGTCACATGCAACCTGATGCTGAAGCAGTAAAGCACGTCTTTCTATGAAATGCTCAGCGTGGAGTCACAGTACAGCAGTATCCTCCACCTTGTTACTTCCAAGTTCCTTTTGACTGCTGTCATTATAGGACTACACGGTCGATATTCTATATTTTTCTTATAGTCAACAAACTGCATGAAAAGGGTTAAACCAACAATGAATTAGTCAGTCTCTCAATGCCTTCTGACTTCCCTACCCTGTCCAAGCCCATTGGTTCCTACTGAAGATGTAAATCTTTAAAAACAGGTCACAAATAAGTTTCAAGTTTCATGTTTTGAAAAAAGGTCAGTAATTCCCTAAAACAGCTGGACACTGTAGTTTTTTAACAAACAAACAGGAGGAAATAGTGCAGTTGTTGGGGACTATTAGTGAGTTTACAGCAGCATGACTCTAGTGTGTGTTCATGGTAATGAAGGAACAAGTCACCCAGTGCAACAGAGTGCTGAAAATGAAGTGTTTTTAATAGTTTTTGGACAACAATGGAGCTCTATGATCGTATATGCTCTCAAAAAAGTCAATGTAGTCATTTAAACTGTAGACATATGTGCTCTCAAAGCTGGTTCACTGGTGTATCATGGCTGTGTAATGTGAGGCAATCCAGCAGTTTGGATGGTGTATTGTTGTTTGGAGATAATACAGCCAAAGAAAGCTGAAGTTTTAGTTAAAGTGAAGTCTGACAGGTGTGATAAGGGAGAGATGTATGTTTTTTTTCCATTTTCAAGTGTTCGCCCTTCAAGAATTCCTCTTCATATATAATTATATACATATAACCAGCAGAGTAACCTGTTCACTAGCTGCAGGCTGATGGACGTTCACTCACAGCCTCCTCTGAGTGTTTTGCATTTGTTGCATCTCGAGAGATCACAAGAATATCATCAGCAGT
Source organism: Macquaria ambigua (assembly GCA_008360985.2). Lineage (NCBI taxonomy): Eukaryota > Metazoa > Chordata > Actinopteri > Centrarchiformes > Percichthyidae > Macquaria > Macquaria ambigua. Next base: position 123,466 of record VMKM01001110.1, on the reverse strand, counting down.
TTGCATGTTTGCATGATATCTCATCACTGTGAAGTCAGAACTGAATGAAAAAATTGACTGAATGAACTGACTGACAGGATGAAAGACAAGTGCAAGTGTGCTGTGCGTTCTCCACTGCCTGCTGCGCTCTCTGTGCATGTACAACCCAACGACTGTCGGAGCCCTGCTCGGCGCTGAGCTACAGAGACGACGTATGAAGGTGGGTTGATGTTTTCATGGACTCACAGTGGAAAACCATCAAATAAAGTTTTCTTCTGCCATTTTAACTTTGGTCACTTTTATTGGTAGTTAAGGATGAGAAGGTGATGATGTTTTTAAAGAAGAATCAGGCTACATACACAGATCATTTTCGTTTTAAAGCAGCGTTTTATCTCCGTACACACGAGCATTTTATCACTGTTTCAGAAATAATCTAATAATAATAATAACAAGGCTGATGTCGTTTGTTTTTGTCTGGGAGGGGTCACGTGATACGGGCGTGACGAATCAGGGAAGGACACGTCGTGACTGATTGGACCCAATCAGAAAGCGAACATGGGTGTCTGCGTCATCGTTTTAAAATGTCTCCATTTCTGCCCATCCTCCCTAAAACACAGTCCAGAGTTTTCAAACTAAAACGGGGCCAGCACATGGATGTATAAAGAGAACTGGATACAGCGTCAGAGGCAGGGCCCCGTTCATTCCTATGAAAGTTGCTCAGTGGCGTATGAAGCCAAAAATGTTTGACTTCTCGGGTATAAAATTACCCGGATCTTCCACATAGCTTCCGCATTCTTGGCAAGCGCACTAGCGTTTCCTTTAACCCCGCCTCCAAACCGCTAGGTCTCATGGGTCTCGGAGTAAGCGCACTAGCGCTTCCTTTAGCCCCGCCTCCCATCCACTCCGTCTCAGGCTCACTCACATATATAGCAGTCACTCTATAACTCTGGATTAGGCAATTTATGCATTTTACAACTTTTAGGACATCATGATTTAAGTGTTCATACTGGCTAGTTGTTGTACCTCAAAAAAAATTATCTGATTTACAGACGTCTCTTTCACAATGTAAGTCTATGGGAAAAAGTCTCTTGGGGCCAGTGTGCATCACGTGACGGACCCGGAAGTTGTAATTACACGGTTTGGCCACTATGTCAAATTGGCTTCAAAGCCTGGCGCTCTTCCAGGAGGCTTGGTGGACGCTAGGTGTAAACGTAGCAAAAGTTATGCATTTTAAAACAAAAACGTAGCGATGTGGATGTAGCCTCAGTCATGTAGTCATGAATGATCTGGTGCTTCTTGTTTTATGGTGCGTTATTGTATTAATTTGTGTCTTGTATTGTTTTGTCTGTATTTTCTTGTTGAGTTAAGAGTTTTGTGTTTTTAATGTATGTACCTGTTGTTGAGTCTGTGTGTTGTTCTGTCTCTTGTGTTATGTGTTGCTGAGTGTATGTATTTTAAAGGCCCATCCAGGGACGGGCATTGCAAATTAGCTTAGGCTATAAATGCTGTAGTGTGTGCCATTGGTTTAAGCTACATACTTGTCCCTATGCAAATAAACATTAAATAAATAAAGGTTTAAATATCCACAGTGGTCGAGGTCAAAGCAAAGCTGAAAATATGATGAGATATGAGATTTTTATCCGACAACAGTGACGTGCAAATGTACTATTTCCATGATTGCTGATGGTGACGAGCCCGTTAATTCAGGCCTGACTTGGCGTGGCTTTCCTTAGTTAAACCAAGATCAACAGCAGATGCACCGTTGTGGCAGCAGAACATGGCACTGTGATATGACATCACACCCCTGCTAAGAGTGTGGCACAAACACAACCAGTCCGCTGCCAAACAGAGGGAGAAACATGGCACTAACACAAACACAAAGTAATGAGTAATGAGTGTTCCTGGCGATGTGAGATGGGCCGAGAACGGGTAGGATTCAGGATCTCTCTGTCGAGACCAGTCATTGTTTCAAAAAATATTTAATTTCCTGATATTTAAATGTGTGCAAAAGTGTGAGATTAAGTAGAAAGACGGGGGAACTATCAGGATGCCCACTAGATCTCTAATATATAAATTCAAACTATAAACTTGTTTTGTATTATTTGCTTTTTTTTAGCTCTGGGTTTTGTTTATTACCATGTCAGAGTGAGTCGTCTGCCATGAGAATGGTAGTTGCCGTTTTTAGAAAAAAAATGTCATCTTTACGCTACATACTGAAAAAAATAATCCTCCCAATAACAGATAGTACTACCATATTCTGCTACTTACTGGCCATTTTACACATCAAAAGTGTGTTTACAGGTGGTGGGGATTACTATTGCATATGTGAAAACAGTTGTATAAAGCCTTTAGTGTCTCCACAGGGAGCTGTTGGAAGTCTAATAAACTGTCTCAAGTGATGTCACTTGAGTCAGCGTTGGTTGGGGCTGAAGACTACAAGTTTGAAAATGAAAACAACCTGTTGGTGTGGAGTTACAAAGAAGTGAGCTCACCAGACCTCTGCTGCCCGCTGCATAACACACCCCAATCTCTGACTGAATTGTTGGTGGCCGAGTTGCATTGTGGGTAACGTAGGCGGCAGGTTTTCACAAGGAAAAGGAATGTGTGGAATAAAAAAGACGATATCTCCGGTTCTGCGGCATCGATTTTGATGATGTCAAATGCTTCTTGTAAACTCAATATATGTCCTGATTTATCAAATTCCATATTACAACATTCTTTTGGAGAGATTTAAATATAAATATATCTACGTATATATAGATACGAGGATCAGCTTGCTCTTTATTCCCTTTTGATGACGTTAGACTATATTTACAATGTTTCCTGTATTTTATCTTATTTTATTTTATTTGTCTCTATTTATTCAACTGTTCAGCGAGGGCCCCTACTTATATATGTCTTGTAATGGTAATATAAATACAGGCAGGCATGTAGTCCTTACTTGAAGTAAGTTGGCTTATTGATTGTTGTTCAGTAACTGTTTGTGATGCACTTGTTAATGGTATCCCTGATTGTAGTGTGTAGTTATATATATACGTATATATACTGTATATATGTGAGACTGTATCTGATACTTGTGTTAAAAGACCAAGTGTACTCGAATCATCGTTAATGATACAATAAAATCACTGGAGTTCCACCATATCAACTCAAAAATTGCATGTGGTGTTTTAAGATAAGTTATTGGGGCACCCATGTAGCCTACTGATTACGTCGCATACCACATAACAACAATGTCCACAGTTCCATTCCAAAAAATATCTCAAAATACATAAATAAGCGACTAATAAAACACTTTTGGAACACTTTCTGGAAGGTGTTCCACACACACACGCTACACACACCAAGTGATGCATTTTTCCACATAGTTTGAAATAAACAAGAAAGAAAAGGGGCAGTTAGCAGGAGACGTGATACCTCCATGGGTACAGAGAAAAGAGGGTGGAAAATCCAGGGACAGGGATGTCACAGTGCATATGACGCCTGACGAATGCCTTCTGGAAAGATCTGCTGTCAGTGCTTTGCGGCAAAGATGTCACTACAGAAGACAAAAATAAACAGATAAAAATAATGACCACATCAAGACAAAGTGGTTCTCTCACTGGCAAGTAAGCAGCACCCTGCTGAGAGTCTGATGGCAAACGTGTATCAGTAGTATCTTCCTCTACTTTAAAGGAAATGTGAAACATGTATGAGCTTTAGAGTAGCAGTCACATACTCTTGGATATATACTAGTACTTAGTGATAATGTGTCACAGCAGTATATCACACTACTTTAAAGCCTCTTTGTCCCCCAGCCTCCTCCACTTACGCCCACACTCCCCCATGTCCAGGCCCATTATCCCGGGCAGCTGGTTTTGGGACCGGCTGGCTGGAGAGGAAGCTGAAAGTGGAGTCTAATTCACTTATTGATTCCTGTCCTGTGTTGCAGGATACTTCCCAGCTTTAATCAGTGGGTGGTTTTGGGCTGAGGACGGGGGTGAAAATAAGGGTACGAGGCCACCAGATGCAGAGTTTGCAGGTGGGTCAAAACGAGTTTGCTTTATTTTCTTTGCGCTCTATTTACTCTCATTCTATGTTTATTGCTGCAGTGAAAATACTAAACTGGATCAGCTGGTTGTGTATTTTATGGCTAGAGGTCGAGAGGGAAAGGTAGTGATTATCTGTGAGAAAAATAAAAAGCTCAAGGTTAGAAGATGAGGCCAGGTGTTTCTTGTAATTCTTGTAAATCATCGCATACTTTGACCCACAGAGGAAAGGGGAAGTGCATCAGTGCAAGTGATGGAACAAATTTCAAGACGGAGAGACAAGTTATAGAATAAAGCTGGTGTTTTGCTTATTGTCCACAAATCGCATAAAAAGACCAAAAACAATAATGTGACGATGAACGATAAAATGAACTAATTTCATGTTCTGCTATCTATGGATTCTCTCACCGGGGCAAAGTAAACCCAGTTAAACTTTGGTGAACTTGCAAAGCTGACCAATAGCAAGCCGTCTTCTTGACGTGAGTTTGGGGGAATGAAGGAAGCTGTCGTAGTCTTTAAGCTGTGTTGGAGTATAAACTGCTCCACTAAAGGAGGAATGGTTTGCAGACAGTTATGAGACAGGAGTCGATGGTACAAATACTTCTTTTGAATAAAGTGTGTGAACTTAATGTTCCGTTAGCGACCGCGCTAATGACTCTCAGCGAGCTTGCTAGCTTGGAGAGCTTCTTTCCCCACTTCAATAACTCTTTATTAAATGAAATGATGTACAAACCCAAGAACAAAATGCCAGGGGGGTGTAAACGGCACAGTACAGAGAAAACAGAAAGAAGCTTGAAACATCATTGTGACTGACCAGCGTCACAACTAGCGTGAATGGCTAGACACCAAGCTTCTGGAACCAAATATTACGCGAAGACATGCGGACGTCTGTTGCTGTGGCGCTCTCTGGTGTGAGTAGGCCTTTAGTCCATCTCTCAATACTTTCCCACTTCCCTCAGTCCCAAGCCCATTGGTTCCTACTGAAGACATAAATCTTTAAAAACGGGGTCACAAATACATAATGTCACTTTTAAAAAAGGCTGAGTCATTTCCTAAAACAGCTGGCCACTGTAGTTTCTAGCAAACGTTACTCAAACAGGAGGAAATAGCACTTTAGCTGGGGACTATTTTCAGCGGTGGATGAATCAACATTTGGTGCTCTAGTGAGTATTTGGAGCAGCAGGACGGTGTATGTGGGATTGAGTCCAAATAAACTACAGTGTGTGTGTTCATGGTGATGAAGGAACATGTCACTCAGTGCAACAGTGTGTCTCACTGATGTGTTTTTAATAGTTTCTGGACAACAATGGAGCTCTATGGCACAGAGGAAGAAGATATATCAGTAATAATACAAATATAGAATATCATCAGATGTATCCTTTAACGCTTTTGCATTTACCTCAGGCCCAGGTTACAGTCCGATGACATGGATAGTGGACCAAACTAGTATAAGAGATTACAAGTCAGTGCTGAATAATCTAAACTATTTACTATTCACTGGAAGCAGGACTCGTGGTCCTATTAATCTTCAATTACAATGCTGAGAGCAGGAAACAGAAAGGAACATGCTGTGCAGCTACTGGATAAGAGACACAGCTGGGGAAATCACCTGGGAACATCGACACGACACTGCCTTCTGATTTTTTCCAATGTAACACTCCAGATTCAAAGCCTATGTGATGTGCTCTCTAATCGCAGCACTGAGATCAGAAAGGAGCCAAAACCTAAATCTCAGATATCTGTTCATATTTGATCCTACTTTACCGATTTCTGTGTGTGTATTCTTGCCTCTAAAATTAACAGATTAGGTTATTAAGTTAGGTTATTAACACCCATGAAAATAAACACTCACAAATCTGCATTCATCAAAAGAAGAAAAACACACACCCTGCTCACACACCCTCACCAGCCTCTCTTCACTGACTTCAGTCTATTCTCATCTGGCATGAGGTGTTTGGAAAACAAACAGGAACAAGGAATATTTTACCCTTAGTGCCACTTATCTTTGAAACTGAAAATCTGAAATTGGATGCCCTTTATTTTACGTGCATTTTAAAAATTGAATACATTTGTACACTGGCTCTACAGGGATCCTCAGGATGCGCAGTATCACGTTTCCATGTTTGTCGATATGTTGTCACTGTTAGGAATATGCCTAATATTTCATGGCTTCTTATGTTCTGCCGAAAAACAAATGTTCCTCAGGGGGTAAGTAAAGTTTTCTACAAAGGCAAAAAGTACATTGATGGAACTGTGACAACTCCAAGAACTGAAATTCAAAAGTAGGTAATGAGATTTTGCACACAATGTAGCATCACTGCCAAAACACATTTGTTTGGACTGAGAACAAATGTATAACAATGGTTCCAACAGAAAATGAGACTTGTTCCTACTTAGTAGTATAATCTCAGATTGGGTGACCCACACACACCGTCCACCACTTAATGGCTTTTATGCTGTCTGTCCGTGCAGTGGCTTCAAATGAAGGGAGTGCATCCAGGTCGGCGTCCAGCAGGACGAAGTCACGGCCTGGACATTCAGCACTCACACACACCCCATGACCTCTGAACCCTGTGGCCTCTCCAACCCTTGCACAGCCTTCAGTTTATTGATCAAGCACGTGCCGAAAAGACAGATTAACAGGAACAGAATAGAATAGAACTGCTTAGAATAGAATAGACATTATAAAGAATTGTATTTATTGTTGCTGTTTTTAATTATAATCCCGTTTTTATTCCCCTTGACAGCAAATGTCTGTGGGATGAAAAAACAAAGTGACAGTTGGGTTAAAAGGGAAATCAACAAATCAACCACGAACAAAAGAGAAGAGAACGAGGCAAAGAACTGAAAAGAGAAAAGACAAGAGCAGAACAGAGGCAGGAAATTGGAACAGAGAAGTCAGTTAAATATGTATCTGTATGTGTGCACATCTGCACACAACATATTCACATACATGAAAACACGATGCAAATCCTCCCCAGCAACACAATAATTTCCCGTCCCCCTCACCCCTCCCACTCACTTTAGTTTTCAGCATGCAAAGTATTTTGACCGCCGCTTAATCTTCACACCACTCCGACTGGCTCTCATTGATTTCCATGGTGTTAGATGGAGTGGCAGGGCCTGTGTGGGCCAATGAAAAGAAGGTGCACGTGTGAAAGACTCTTTATGGCAAAGATTATCTCCCTGTGACACACGCACAGGCCATTCAACCCAGCTGAAGAGAAGCTCTGGCTATAATGGTACCTGAACCCATATGTGGATACACATGCGTTAAGACACAAATGTACACCTGTGTCTCTATTTCCTGCACTCTCTCTGTAATAATTCCACTTCTCACAAGCTCCACCTATCTCTCTCTCACACACACACACACACACACACACACACACAAACAAGGATGCAATCAGAGAAATGCAAATCTGATTGTGTGAAAGCTAACAGCTATATGCAGGTGCGCAAATACCATCATATACTTGACAAACAGTGACACAGTCGCGCTGGAACACACTTGTGCACACATTTACAACACACACCAGCTACTGAACTAACAGGTTATAGCTTGCCCTGTGCATTTCAGTAAGTGTGTTATTTTATCGCCTCTTTTCATCCTCTCCCCTCCCCATTCTGCTCGGTGACAGGGGGGATATGTGCACCCTACTTTGTTGCCATGGATACCACAAACACCCCACATAGAAAATTCTACACAGAATAATAAGTGGCCAATTGCGTCTGTTTGCTCTCCAACAAACCTCAGGATTAGAGGCATTTTCTTGTCAGAGGCATAAACTATTTTTATGTTTGCAGGGAAAGAGAAGGAGGGGTGAATGGGTGTGGGGGGGTGGAGAGGAAAAAAAGAGGCAAGAGGCACAGATATGAAAAGAGCATACTAATGCTGTGTGGTGACAGGTTTCTCCCTGCTCGGTGAGATGAGAGAGCTTGAGAACAGAGGAGGGAAGAAAAAAGGAGGGGAAAAGAGATGCTCTTAAAAAGAAACTCAGGTGCTCAGGGCTCCCTTAACAAATGAAGGAGAACATGACAGAGAGAGAAAGAGAAAGGGGGGGGGCAGATCATTTCAAGTCCAGTTAACTGGGAGCGCTGACATTTGTAGCAGCCGAACAGGCGAGGTGAAAAGCAGGGTGGCGTTTAGTAGGGCAAACTGAAGCTAAATGTTTTGAAAAGCTCTCTGGGTTTTATTTGTGTGTGTGTGTGTGTGTGTGTGTGTGTGTGTGTGTGTGTGTCTCTTTCAGATTAATTGACAAACACTCATCTGATGCCTCCTCCTAATTTCTTCCTACTGCTCCGAGCCTCGGAGAACATAACCCCAGTGTGCAATGATGTCATTATGATACCATCTGTTTGCTGCAATGGCAGACGCAACGTACACACACACACACACACACACACACACACATGCACACACACACACACATGCACAAGATAGCCGTGGATCAGATAACACGTAGAGGGAGAGAACCTATGACATTTGCACAGTGCACTGTATATCAGCCCTACACACGTCAGATTCCTGCCGCATGTTTAATGCAGGCTTATTGTAAAGAGTAAAGGTGATTGTTGACACACTACAGGCGGCTTTGTATGTCAGATCCAAGCGGAGAATCAGTCCTGCGGTCTCTGTCTGTGCAGTCAGAGGACACAACAGTTTCCTTTGCTGTCCAAAGACTACATGCTATGACTAACCGTACTACAACACCACGCCTGTCAAGGTCGTGAGGGGAGATGCTTGATGCGGATGTCTGTCAATCCCATCCCCCATCTAGACAAGGACGCTGCCTCCCCCCTACTACAATTTGTACACCTTTATCATTTACTGTTGAGGCCTGCTTGGGCGATATATGACAGAAGAGAATGAAAGCTACAACCAGTCAGCTAAGATTAGTTGACATGGCCTGTACTCAGATTACATACAGAGTACGCTTTCATACAAGGCCATAGGTTTGGTTTCAACACTGGTAGGGATGTTTTTTTGTCGGACGACCAATAGGCACATTTGAGCTTGATTTGGTGAAACGGTTGCTTTATGCAGTATGTTCAAAACAGGATTTCATCAGATCCTGTGGATCTTTTTTAGATTTTAAAGTGAGATTTCATTTTGTTAATGTAAATCTGTAACTAATATTCATACTGTTTTAAGTTGACCAATTGTCTGCTCGTCAAGAGGACCTGATGTTCTCCATCTTTCTCCATTTTGGGGGGGGGGTGCTTAAAGGAAAAGCTCTACATTTTGTGAAATATATTCTCTTTCCTGCTGAGAGTTAGATGAGGAGATTGACACTACTCTCGTGTCTGTGTGTTACATATGAAGCCTGCTAACTTAGCTTAGAAACAGTTGGAAACAGCTAGCCTGGCTCTGTCCAAAGGTAACAAAATCCACCTACCAGCACCTCTAAAAGTCACTCATTAACACGTCATATCTCATTTGTTTAATCTGTGCAAAAAACAAAGGGTAAAAATGACAATTTGCCGTTTTATGAGGGGTTACGTACCGGACTATTTCAATTTCAGGACAAGTAACTTCCTTGAGTCTCCTTTGGTTGCCTAGCAACTGGTCAAGACCAAGAAATAGTCTGGTACATAATGTAAGTCTTCATAAAAATAGCCCACTTTTTACTGGAAACTCATTAACCATATGTTATGGGTCAGGTCACTAGGGCCTTAACATTGGTATATCTCTACCATCCAAAGCTATGCCTGTAAAATCAATGTGCAAGTAATATACATGACCTGTACAAACAGGTCATAAAAAAGTAATCTTGTTTCTGAATTAAACAACACTTATAACGTTATAAGATCCAAGTGTGATTTAACACGTGTATTTCTGTTCCTACCCGTGTCAGACTAACAGGTTTGGCTTATGCATTAGATGTAGACTAACAGCAGGTACAAGTAAAGCCACATGGGCAGGGTGGCGTGTGGCGCATGCATGAGCAGGCAGAACCGACGTAGCAAATGAATTTGGAGGGGCGTAATGAGAGACGGCGCTGGGCTCCGGCCCGATTTCACAGCCACATCATTAGGGTGAGGCGGCCCCGGCCCCTGAATGAACACACACACACACCGCTCAGCACAGCGGCCCTAGGAAAGACGACCAAGGTCAGTCGCCATGCCGCAGTCTAATGAGAGGTGACAGGTGAGAAGAGACGCTCCAGACTTTACCCATTAAACTTAAATTTTTGGGGGGTGTTTGTGTGTTTCTGTGTGTGTGCACGCATGTGTTTCTGAATCATAACCAAATCCGTACAACAGATAGAGATACTGTATGCACACACACATACACACACACACACACACAGACACACACACACACACAATACCCTCCCTGTGACCTTCATGTACTTCCTGGCAGGCAGGTGTTAAGGCTGTGGGGGCTGAGTTGAGTGGCCAACAGGAGATGGTCCTGTGTTATTTATCAGCATGTCCAGGCGTCATAAATGACTCTGTTCGCTGCAGGTAACTCAGCACACACACACTGTTGCAGTGCTGGCTGTGCTTCTAGTACAGATAGTGGTAGTACGTGCCATGTGTTTTGTTCAATGATTCGATGGAGCCCGACATAAATTGTGTGTAGTCGTCTCTTTTTGAGGTCAAAAACTGTGTCGTCTCTAAATTACATAATTATTAAACTATTATTAAATGGAAGAAACAATGGTCTTCCTTTTCTACTTTCTACCTGTGGAGGGGCGCGTCAGTGTCCCCGTTTGACTGAAAGCGAGCCGACAGGACGTCAGCAGTACACTTCTCCCCGGCAAATGTTTGCTTGGTCGCTCGTTCAACAAGCTAAGGTGCAGGACAAGACGTGTGTTAGATAAGGAGGAGTCTTTAGCACGAAAGCTAATTTGGGTGGTTCAGAGTCTGTGTTGTGTAGCTGCTGATTGGCTGTTAGTCAGTGTGATCATCTGCTCTGCCTATGATAGAAAGCAGACATTACTGATGTATGCAAATATGGTTTAAAGTGAAGCATGTCTAAGTTCTCCATCAACTTAGACAGAGAACAAACGACATCAGACCAGCACGTAGGGGTACTTCGTAAAACGTCAGGGCCCCTCTTTGGATAGATGGATAGAAAACCAAAGATCCTATAGATGTCAATAAAATTTGACATGTGTTTGTACACTTCATTTTGCATTAAACAAACCTTTGTTTTATAAACATGTCTAATAATTATTTTGCTACCTTGCCTGAACCTGAGCATTAGCGATACCTTTATAAATGAAGGCTGATCAGTCAGCCGTCATGCCCCTTTAGTCTTCCCCGTCCAAGTGGATCAATGACCCAACACAGTAGCCAGACGTTGCTTACCTGGACATCTATACGTATTTGATTGAGGTATCATTAGGCTAAGTGTTAGTTCATTAATCATGTGAAGTGCTTGGGACTAAAAAGACAGCTGTTAAACAGTGAAGAAAAAGCGACACAGCTGTATCTGAGTATTTTCATGTCATTCATGTGTGCAGGCAGCTGGTTGGCTCAGCCAGAGAAGGACTCCAATGCATGTGTCTATGCACCCAAAAACCCGCAAGCTTAAAGGACATTTTCGGGATTTGCAACTTTCACTGAAATGTATGAGGTGCCCTTCTTGGAACACCACAGTCGAGGATGGCGTCTTGGTCTTGAGTTCATCCAGTTCTCTAATGCGTCCATGGTTTGAAGGGACAACGGCCACTCATCAACAGAAAAAAAACTGTTGATTTTCATCTGATGTTAAAAGGCATCCTAAAAAAAATCTAATACATTTCAACATTCTTGGACCCAAAATGAGACACTGCATTTCTGGTGGGCAAGGACAAGGCAAGAGTACTCAGATCCTTTAATGAGCCCAGCGTGAAAGCCAAGAGAGGGTTTCTTTTTGGCTTCTCAGCTGAAAATGTTTAAGAATCTCAGGACTTACATACAGAAAAGTTACATTATCAGACGCATTTGGAAGTTTAGGTGTAATGTAGCTGTTATCTGAATAAGTTGAGTGGACTGATCTCATCTGGTTATGATGGTAAGTTGTTTCACACACACACATTAATGCATGAGCAGGCAGAGTGACTTGGTCTGTGTCCAGATGGCTAACCTTAAAGACAGCACTCCACAGCTGTCCTCCCTGCCGTAACTCTCCTGATGACTAGTAACACGGGACGCATCTGACATTTCTGGTGACAGCCTCAAGCTTGACGAAGAAGCGGGGATGCTTGATAATCGCCACGGTGACACCATTAAGGCGACGTTTAGGGACCTCCCTCAGACATATATCTGAAGATGAAAGAGATGAGTGAAACCCACATCATCGTTTCATCTCGGCAGCTAGCTGTCATTGTAAAGCTGCCTCCATTGTGGTCACTTACAGTGTGCTGGTTACAGTAGCATCACTGTCTTCCCAAACAAGACACAGACTAACACTTGTGATTGTCATTGTGCTATCTCTTTCTCGGCAGAACACTCTTGAATGACTTCATCCTCTCTTGTACTCATATCTTACTCATTTCAGATGTTTCTCTTCACCCACAAAGCACCATCCCAGAATAGACTTATTGTGGCTCCATGCTTCACAGGTCTCCAAAGGGCTTTTCTTATATGACATTATCACTTTCCACTCTCTGAAAGAAAAACAAAACCTGTGTCCTGGAATAATAATACAATATGTGATGTCCTTGAGGCTCAGTAGGCTATGTGAGCTGAAAACCTGTGCAAAATCTTCCTCTTTTATAAGCAGTCTAGTAAAGCAGAAATGCCATAAAAATAATCTTTAAAAAAATAATGAGAAATCGTATGAAGGCTTTTAAAAGGGAAGAGCGAGAGGCAGTAATATAACTATTTTTTTTTTTACCAGAGGTGCCCCTGAGTGACTTTCTTATCCTGTTAGTCACTGTTGTAACATCATGTTCCCTTACTAAATGAAATTAAATCAATCACAACATGATCGTCGGTTGCCTTAGTGTTTTCAGCCGTCCACTTCTCTATTTCCAACTGAGCACCAAACTATATTAATAACTTATTAAATCGGATTATTACATTAGGGGCATGCGTGCATTTATATATGTGAGCACATCGTCTTCTCTCCGATGGATTTGCCCCGCAAATCAAGTTAATCACAGCACTGAAAGCAATAATGAGTGTGGCATGCTACTCAACAAACTAACAAACCCATTAGCTCGTCTGCCTGTCTCCAAATCTAAAACCTTACATTCATTAGACAGTAATTCAGAGCAGAAAATGAGATTGAGATCCTTGATGCTACAGAAAAACACATCCCCACCCCAAAAAAAAAACAAAAACACAACACTGATGGCCGAGACAAGATCGAAAAACAAATTTCTAATTTTGTCCATGAAGTGAAATAGGAGTTGATAATTAGTCTGGGATAAGGGGGAGATGTTACAGACACACACAGCACAATCAGTTTTCAATCCATTCCTCTAGCTGTCCAATTTAAGGCAGCTGCAGGAGCCTATAGTGCTGTGCAGTACTGTATGTGCTTATGTAACTGCAGGAAGCAAGGGTGTGAAAAATGGTGTCATGAATCCATTTTGCAGGTTTCTACACTTTGCTTTGGGGATTTAGGGCACTCCTCCAGTGTAGTACATCATCATGATCCAATTCATGCCGCTTCCTCCAGGTACGAGTGACAAAGGAGGCCATCTTAAAGCCACGACGGTGTCAAGTGTCTCTATAAATCTGTCTTTCTATAAATGTTGTGTGTGTTTGGAAGGACGCCTATATTCGCCACATGACATGTGGTCCAATAGCTTTCCTCCTCTCCTCACAAATACCGCCGACCAGCAGCGCTACAGACATCCACAGAAATCAACAGCAGCCATCTCATCTCACCACTCCATCACTGCCCCCCCCAACTAATATCTCCACTATCCCCCACTCTGTCATTTTAACTGTCAATCCTTCTCTCCATCAACCCAGTCCTCTTTATCTCCATCAGCCTGTACCTCCACTGGTAAACCTTTCAAGCCATCTTGTCATCTAGCTGTTCATGTACTACATTTCAACATCTTCCATTAGCTACACATCTGCTCTGCTTTGCAGGCCAGCCTGGGCAGTGGTGGAGGCTAGAGGAGGAGGTGGGGGAGGTTGAGGGAGGGCTAAGCAGTTTGCAAGGAGAGAGGTGAAAGAGGAAGTGGGGTGGTGTGATGGTGGGTTAGGAGAGGTTTTAATCCCCAAACCTCTCTGAGGGCCATTTCACCAAACTGCAATAGCTGTAATGGCCGTGGGTTATGGTAATTTTTCAATTAATCCAAATGAAATGTGGGTAATGTTATAGGAGCTGTGTAGGCTTGTATGGTAAGGAGCTCACTGGACTTGAAGGGAATTGAATCAAGGAAATAAATAACAGTAATGGTAATAATCATCAGCATTAATGTCAGCGTAATGATGATCCTCATCACCATCAAATTACCTCTAAGTATAAGGTATTTTGATGGAAAGCTGGAATGTAATTTGAACACATTTAACCACCATCCCTGGCACTGCCCACTTTTGAATGTTTTTGTCTTTTTAACGTCTATGCATCGAAACAGAGCAGCAGCAGCACCTCCAGTTCTCGATGCCTCTACATTTATGGAAGCTGCGAAAAAAGGAGTCACTTTGTGTTGAAAAGTGGTGGGGGCATAAGGGCTCAGACGATCTTCAACATATGAGATTTTAGGCAATGTGATGGGGGGGGTCGATATGAGGTCAGAGTAGATAATTATGGCAGGTGGGGAAAAAAATCAAAAGGGCAGCCTAGGCTACTACAGAGTCAACAAAAGAAATATACTCTGCATAAAACGCACAACGTTGACTGCACCAGTAACAGTCATCCATATACCATCATTGGACAATGCGCATTTGTTTCTTCAATATTTACATTTCATTGTATGTTTTCTTATTGTGCAAATAAACCTTTCTCAAAGTGTTCTCATTTGTTAGCTAATATTTCTTGGTGCTTTTTCAGAAGCATTCAACAAATTAAAAGTTATGTGCACAAAATCTGCCTTTTCAAAAAGTGTTGGGGACATGTCGCCAGCGTCCAATGCTGAGAAATGTTATAATAATTTGAATTTTATGAGCAAATTAACACCTTTATAATCAATTCAAAACAAACGCTCTGTCATAAATTCTGCCTGAAGAAGTTTATAATGTTCAGTTTTTGGTGACATTGTCAGAAATGTATAAATTCAATTACATGTTTATTACTGAGATGTTGTACTGGACTGCATTGTATTTAGAGGTGTTTCTAATTTTTTGTCCTTCCCATTTACATACATGGGGGGGGGGGGGTATATATAATTGAATTAGTTGTGTCAGTGTCAAAAAACCTTGAACATTTTAGGCATCATAAAAGAAGACTTTGTGACAAAACTGTGGATTGCATTAGAATTTACAGGTGTACCTAATAAAGTGGACAGTGAGTGTATTTTCCTGACTTTATGTGGTTTAAATGCCCGTCTTTGAAATTTCAAGAAGATACTTTCAAGTTGTACAATTTCAAAAACTTGATTTCAAGTATATTCTTTTAAAAGGTTCACAAATTCCAGTGTCTGATATTCAAAAAACGCTATTTAATATGCTCAAAATCCAATAAAACAAAGTACTAGTCAGGTCAAAAATTCAGGCTGCGATAAACTAGATTTGTTACAAAGAATACATTAAAAATGGTGACCTGTAAGCCCAGTATTGTGTTTATTGTTTGCCTATGCTTTTCACCAATAATAAGAATAAAAAAACTAGATTTGCTACATTCAGACACCAAATTTCAAGATGAAAAATTAAAACTTGAACATTCGTACTACCAAGGATAATCAACTGAGCCTCAAGGAATCCTCTCTCCTACAGGTTACATCCTGACAGTCACATGATCCAAGAAAGAAAAGGTCAGATGAATGAAGGGAAACCTCGGACACTGGAATTTTCTGAATGTGTGAACTGTTTGGGAATTTATTTATTTATTTTTAAATCCCACCTAAATTGAGATATTAGATGGTTTTCAAAGTAAAATATTTTAATGCTATAAATTCAATGGTATTTAATTTTTAACATTAAGTATTCAGTTGGTGGTTAGATTTCACAATTAGGCATACAGTTGCTTATAAAAATCCTAATTATTATGGCCTTTCATATTCTTCTTTCTTTCTCCAACAAGCTCTCCAGGCAAAAGAAGCTCCATCTTTATTGTACATTCACACTCTGCCATAACTCTGACATTCTGCTTGACATTCAGGTAGCATAGCAACATGACAACATGCCCCTACAGCCCGGTGTGAGAATATAGATGCTTTTTGAAAAGGTTGACAAGAGAGAGAGAGAGAGAGAGAGAGAGAGAGAGAGGGAGGAGATGGAGGAGGAAGAGGAGGAGGAGGGGGAGGAGGAGGGGTGGAGAGTGGAGTGAAGCCCTCCACAGATTTGCTTCTTCTCCTCTTCAACCCCACTCTAGAATCCTATTTGAAATTTAAAGCACCTTTTTTTTTTTTGTGCCTGAAAATACCTTTACATGCGCTGCCATAAATACTGCCCAAAGGGACAAGGCTTCAGTTCCCCCTGCCTACTTGCATGATTCAACAAGGATGAGCAAGTATAATGGAAGACACACACACTGTATGTGTACACACTCGCTATATAACAACATACATTATATAGAGAATATTTCATACACAGCTCATACATGTATAAATGTATATATAAATCATACATGTAAAGGTTTTGTATTTACTGTACTGCATATATAAATAAATATATGTTTCTATACAAAACTCATTGTCCACTCTTGTATGCATTGTATTGATTCTGTATGCATAAGGAGGGAAATGTACAGTAAATTAATGCATGAAAAATGATTTCGGTTGTAAAATGTGGTGAAGAGAGAGAGAGAGAGAGAGAGAGAAGAAACAGAGCACACATAAAACATGTAACACTGGTCAGAGGGGTTATGTAAATGCAAATATTTCTTTTCCAGCACAGAATTCAATTCATAATTCATAAAGATTAAGATGAATTTCATATGAGACTGCGCCCCGTTCGATTGGCCCTTCTCCCCATTAGAAATGCTATAGCCCAAAGAGCTTCTCCTTTCTCAATGATTAGAGGGAGATCCTGTCCCTCCTGACCAAATCAATACATCTCCTGATTTGATCCTGCCTGTTAGCCTCCATTTGCTGGGAGGAAAAATCAGCTCAGGATGGAATATCACTGTCTCCGACGACACTCAACCTCACTCTTTACTCATAAGGGTCGCTGAGAAGCTCTTCCCCCTCCTCGTCACAGCTACTCTATTATTACTATTTGTCAGTAGGTAGAGGGCATTTTACATCATACAAGTATTCTTTATCACTTTTGTAATGCATGTTACTGTTGCCATGTGACAATCCTGTAACTCTAATAACTCAAAAAAAAAAAAAAAAAAAAGAAAAAAGAAAATACACATGCTCCAGCCAAACACAGCGTTGTTGTTATTGGTTTCAGAAAGGTGGATATTTTGGAGCTTCAGTGTGTTCCTGAACTACATTTATATGTTGAAGAGTTATCTACTGCAATATATATATTCTGTAAAAAGAACAAATCTAAGTCAGAAATCCAGCTATGAGATGCCCTGAGTTGTGTTTATTAGTTGGCCCTGCAGTATAACTAAGTACATTTACTCATGTACTGTATTTAAGTACATATTTGAGGTACTTTACTTTACTTTAACTTTACTTGAATATATCCATTTTATGCCACTTTATACTTCTACTCTACTTGAGATTAGAGGAAAATATTGTACTTTTTATTTCACTACATTTATAGTTTCTAAATACTTTACAAAGTAGGATTTTACATACAAATCATATGATGAATTTATAACATATGATGCATTGTTATAGAGTACACTACCCAGCAGTATAGAAAGCAGTTCAAACTAGCACCACCTCCACCAGCTACAACAGTAAATGCTGCTTACACATTATTCCATAAGTAGTAATAATCCAGTAATATAATATATAATGGTATAACACTAACAGGAGCCATCTTTACTTTTGATACTTAAAGTACATTTTGCTAATGTTACTTATGTACTCTTACTTAAAGGGGAGCTGTATATACACTGTAAAAAAAAATGGCAGCAGCAGCAGCTGCCAAACAAAAACCGTAAAATTAAAGTAAAATATCCTAATTCAAAGGAAGTGCAAAAACAATACATTTACAGAAATTTTCATTAGAGGCTTTGCAGAGAAACACTGTTATTTTACAGGTATTTCCTAAATGATTATGATCAAACACCTTCAATAAAGTGACAGCAGTGTGGTATTGCTACTTTTACATTTTAAGTAAAAGATCTGAATACTTTCTCCGTCACTGACTTGGTCTTGGCAATAAAAATAGATTATGCCGCTTCTCTCTTGAAATGTAAAACTCTCACACGTGTTCATCAACACGCTCATTGTGTAAATCCTCTCATGTAAAAATATTGTTATAACCTTTCATGAACTCCAGTAATCTGGGATTGTCATAAAAAGACTTGACAACATGTGAATGCAAATGATCACATGTTGTCAACTTGAGTTCACAAGTGTACCTCATGCATCATATTTACACGACAGGGGGTTACACTGACTTTAACATACCATAGTAACTGAATATGGATGAGGCAGACATCCAAGAAAGGTGGACACAGAGGAAGAGACAGAGGGAAGGGAAGAGACAACATCCTGCCTGTGAGAGCATCACATGTAGGGGGTGGTTGTGTATTGTAAGGGCAAATATCAGATATGAAATAGACAAATGATGCGGCCAGACAAGGGGCATTTCAATTTAGTTGTATGTAGTCAATTTGTTGTATGGACACGCCTCTTTGTCTGAGGTGCTTGATGTGACTAGACAGCGAGAAACCTGTGAATGTTGACTTTTTGTTGTTGTTGTTGTTTGGTTTTGTTGAAGGAGTTTTCACTGATAGAATTCAGTTGGTTGTAGAAGATATTTGACTTTACTATTGGGTGAAATACAGAAACACAATTTCAGTCTCCTCTGTCATGCTGACACTATCCGTTAGACATTTGACTCTGTTGAATCAAGCAGTGATAAAGGGACGTGTCATGTTGGTGGCAGTGACAGGTTACCTTTGACATAGTTAAACGTTTTGAGTGACTGAACAGTGTTCTTTTTTCAGTTCATATTTTGCACATTCTGCACAATAGCTCTTCTTTTTCATATTATTGTACTTTTTTTTCTAATTTTATCTTATTCTATTTTATTTTATATTTCTTCACATTTGTATTGCTAATTTCTCTATTTTATATTTGTATTCTTGACTTGCTTTTTTACAGTACTTGCTTTTTAGTGGCTTTATTTTATATATCTGTATATATTTATTTTTGCACCTATACACTAAAGCAAATTCCTTGTATGTGAAAACCTACTTGCCAATAAATCTGATTCTGATTCTGATTAAGGTGAGGGGACCTTCATGGTTAATAACCACTTGGTTAAGGGTTAGGGAACAATCATGGTCATGGTTAAAAGAAACCCACGCTGACTGTCAGTAGGAAACAGGAAATTAACATATTCATTTTGTCTGACTTTTCTTTAATTTTTGCTTCTTTCTTACTGGATATTTTCAGCTCTCCAGGCCCTTTAACACGGTCTTACTGTGCTTACACTGTAACAAGATCTCAATCTAGACATGGATGACATAAAGAGATCATTTGACAATCTATATTTCAGAGACACACCATCATGACCTACATGTTGACTGTAAACCCATTAATGGCTTTCCCATCAAACTTTAAGATGAAAAAAAAAAGAAGAAAAAAGCTAAAAAGCCACAAAAAGTGCCTCATCTTCCCAGAAAGGAGCAGCAGGCCACTCCAGACTTTATCACTGACTCCATGATGCAATTAGCCATCACGGTGGTGCAGCTGTGGTTCTGCTGATTGTATTAGAGAATCAGTGATGTCTTTCTGGACAAAACCCCCTGAGATTGAGAGAGGGATGCTCACACAGCCCTAAAACACAATAAAGACAAGTGGCAACCCACAAGTCTCTGTGGGTCTGCTCTTGTTAGGGCCAGCCCTGAAAAATGAGAAGCAAAGTTTTTTTGTTGTTGTGGGTTTTATGGCCAGGGGTCGTTATCTCTCAAACACAGGGAGAAACCAAGAGTCGACTTCAAACAATGCACATATGCACGCACCGCCGCACTCGCAAAACTTCCAGAAGGACGCAGGGGATTGCTGTGAGGAAGCCCCCCAGGGGTGAAGTGACTTTTGACATGGACAGCAACATATCATACCCCTGAACACACACACACACACACACACACACACACAGATCGAGCGTCACAATCACCATCCTCACCCACCCCTGGGGGACAGAGAAAGAGAGGCAGGCAGGGGAGATAAGCGCTGACACCCCTGCCTTTAACCCCCTCCCCAAGCACCATCTTTCTCCTCTTCATTCAAATTACCACCCACCCACCCCTCCACTTCCCCTTGTTTCCTGTACGCCTGTCCTGTGTAGAGCGCCCCTGCCAAGTAGAGTGTGTGTGTGCTATCTGATCAATCTGTGGCAGTGACACACACACACACACACACACACACAGAGAGAGAGAGAGGTAAAGGCCATTTTGGCCCCTGAAAACCACTCCATCCGAGGACAACAGACCCCCCTCAGAGAGGCCGCGGCTAAAGTTTACAACAATAGGGTTAGAGTAATTAGAAAGGCACTTCCCTTCTGGAAGAAATACTGGGAAGAGAAGGGGGGGGGGGGTGACAAAGACAGTCGCAGCAGAGTTGAGCTGTAGATAGATAGACAGAAAGAATCTGAAGCAGAGAAAGAGAAAAAGAAAGCGAGAGAAGGAGAGAGAAGAGCCCCCCAGAGTACAGCTATAACCCTATCTATTCACTGCAGAGGTTGTAAAGATGGAGGAACAATCAAGGTGGAGATACAATGAAAAGATGGCTGGAGGGCAGGGAGAGATCACTCCACGGTCATGACATGCGAGAGGAAAGGTTTACTGCTGTGGAGCAGTAAGGCATTAGAATATTAGATCTGAGTGAGAGCTGATGAGGCTCAACAATGGGCCTCAACCATCAATACTCCCTGACATTGGAGGCCTTAAAAGAAAAATCTAATTTGACAGTGTCTTCAAATTTCACTTGAAACTGCACGTGCTAAACTGAAAACATGTTTTTGGACCACTGGCATTTTCTTTGCCAATTATCCAAAAGTGCTTGTTTGACTAAAATGTGTTTCAAATCCACCTCCAGCCCAATTCGTTTTCTCTCAATGTGACCAGCAGCCCAAGATCAGATCTAATTACAGAAGTCAATCTCAGTGCTATCAGCAGGATGAGGCTCAGATTAGGGCCAGACCATATGGCTTGTTGGGGCAACTGTGGCTTATACATAGCACTGTGGGGTGAAGTTAAACGCACACACACACACACACACACACACACACACACTTACAGGAACTTTGGCTTTCTCATACCACATGAGGAGAACTGAGTTAACACATGCCGTCAGTCCAATATGTCCATGCGATGATGCCATCAGGAGGCATTTTAAATTGACATACTTTTAAATTAGAGTTTATGTTCACATGAAGAGGTCAAAGACGAGTCGTTTTAATGGGATAAATATGAATAATCCTAAAAACTTCATCTGGCATTTGACAAAGATCTACCTCCATCAGGTACGTGTACGAGTCACTTCTACGTAAAAGTTACAAAGACAATCTTTCTTGGTTGAACCTGTAACATTTCCATATCATGTCCAACATGACACAAGTCTGGATTGAACGGCGTCAGATTAACGTAAAGACTGCAAGGTTTAATACAAAGTGAGAGATTAAATACACATCTTGTTCGCCTTATTAAAGCTGCTATAATCAATTTTTTTTATATTAACAATTAACAATATATTTACACATGTCTGCTCAACGTGTAAATGAGCTACAGTTTGCTAGCACATTCGCTATAACAAGTTTATGAGGTGATAATAATATGTCAGCATTGTTTACAGCTTGTTGCCCTGCCCCCAAATGGCCAAAAACTCAATTATCATCCTTAGTTTAAAGACAATAAAATCACGTTAATAAACAACAAAAAATGTGAATGAACTAATTCAAAGTTGTTGAAGAGATTCTTCTCGTTAGAGCAGTCTTTGAAAAAACCAACCAACCTACCAAAAAAAACAAAACAAAAACAGACCAGTTGTCTCCCTCCTTATACATGTATTTTCAGTTTTTAGGAATTAAATGAGAATCCCAACTTAAAGCTGCCCCGTGGAAATATCTTGTAAACAAAGTTTCTGTTTACATTCATTGTCTCTCACTCCTGCAAAGCCAATTTTTTAATTAAACTGAATTCAAGTCCTGCATTGTTTACTTCTATATTTGCTTGCTAGCAGTCTTCTTTGTGTTACCACCACCAACTGCTGATCAGTGGAATAGCATGAATCCAACATGAGTGATGAGTATCACGTCGTCTGCTTGTGTGTAAGAAAAACGCGGCCCAATAGCACTACTAGTGGATAAAAACTCCACAGAGTACCTTTAACATCTTGTAATTCTATGCTCGTGCACTGCCAGGCATTATAAAATAGACAGCAGAACTTGCAGTCTAATAAATGATGAAATTAATGAGAAAATGTATTAGTGGATTCAGTTTGAGGAGAGGATCAAGCATCCCTTGTGCTCACAATGGTAATTAATTAAGGCTTCAACAGCAAAATAAGTTTTAAAATCCATCACTAACGCAGCCTGTGAGAGAACTGAAAACATTCTTCTTCCTTCACATCATTACTTATAAATGTCATGCAAGCATTGTGTCTCTTTGTCCATGTCTGACAAGAGAGAGGATCCAACCACTCTGTCAGCATCTACAACCAGCTACTACATAAGGATCTGGGTCTACAAGTTGCTAAGGCCTTTAACGTAAGTCTAGGCAGCTTTGAAAGTGCCTTGCCGGATGTTTTTCTCCCTGCAGGTTCAAGTTGTTGTTGATTGTGTTTACACCTGCACTAGTACAGAACAAGAGTTTACTCATTTGAAACCACAGTCCAACTGATAAATCATCTCCTTTGGCAAAAAGATATGGCAAGGCAGAACCATTGTTTTGCAGGAAAAGTTAGTGGCATAAATAATAAGTAAACCCTGGCTATGCCTGTTCGGCCCTGCAGTTACAACAAGGCTAATTAGTCCTTAAGGGAGAAAATCACATTTTGAGAAGAAAATGAATAATCCTGCACTAATACAATGCAGTGATAACGGGGGGGGGGGGGGGACAACAAAAGACTGATGCAACAGTAGCTAATGCACTTCAGAGAGAAAAAAACAAAAGAATCCAGTTATTTACAGTAAATGCTATTTGCTAGATGTATGTTATTGACGGGCAGCATTTACGTCAAGGAGAAAACAGATGCAAAGAGAAACAGATGCAGGGAGACAAGATAGGGAATCCAGATGGGAATAATGGGAGTGGGGTCGCTGACTTCAACACACACACACACACACACACACACACACACACACACAGAGAGTCCCATTAATAATGCCTTTAAGGCCAGGAAGAGAAACATTAAATCATGCTGTGGACTAAGTGGTGACAGCAAGACTTGACACAAGCAGGCACATTAGTGAAAACTGTCACACAAACAGATTTTGATCAGAGGTGTAAATTACAACTCACTTTGCTGATTCAAATTGTTTGTAAGTAACAGCGTGTCTACACAAGAGGCGTTTCAGATACGCTTCTATTTTAATCATTCTAGCTGTCTACTCGCATTTCTCCTGATATACGCTCGTAAACGCAGCCCGAGGCATATTTTTACGTTTCAAGTCTATTTTCTTTTAACTACAGTGATTGTGTGTTGGGCTCTGAGCACTGCCAAAATGCTGGTGACCTACAACTCAATACAGTGCCTGAATGCATCCTGTGTAGACACAGGCAGAGGACTGAAGCTGCTGCTGCTGCTCTGCTAACATGCTGCTCACACTGCGCCTCCTGTGTAGACACAGTGTAAGTGAACGCATCACTGTTCAAACTGCAGCTCAGTACGTACACATCACTGTTCAAATGCAGTTTAGTACTCACAACAGTAAGTGAACACATCACTGTTCAAATGCAGTTTAGTACTCACAACAGTAAGTGAACACATCACTGTTCAAATACAGTTCATCACATCCAACAGTAAGTGAACACATCACCGTTCAAATGCAGTTCAGTACTCACAAGAGTAAGTGAACGCATCACCATTTAAATGCAGTTCAGTACTCACAACAGTAAGTGAACGCATCACTGTTCAAATGCAGTTCAGTACTCACAACAGTAAGTGAACGCATCACCATTTAAATGCAGTTCAGTATTTACAACGGTAAGTGAACACATCACCGTTCAAATAAAAGCTACTGATTCTGTCAGTGACAATGGTGATTCAGTGTAGTTTAGTTCAGTTGGAAGATTCAGCATTAAAAATGTACTGTGAGTGTGTGGATGTGGATGTGTGTGTGTGTAAGACGGCTCTTGAGACATGGGATCAGTTTGGAGAGGAAGCCAAGGTAACGCATCACTGTCGCAATGAGAGCCTCAGGTCTGGATGCACACACACACAAATTTAAATGGATAAGCACAGTGCGACAGATCTTGCATGGATTAACATGTAAACAAATGCATGCAACACAAAAGAATGAACAAACAGAAACTTTTTACAACCAATTAAGACCCTCAAAATGCTTCTGTAGGTTTGACAACATGTTTGGCCTCTATGCACAAAGCCTGTGCTCTAAGCCTTTTCGATATATGTGATAATAGGATTCATTGCCCCCCCTTTCCCTTTTTTCTCCTGTCCCTCCTCCTGTCCTGCATGCCATCCATTTGAAAAGGAAGGCACCGCATTTAAATTACGCAGGCAGTTTACTGTAAGAGTCCACCAGGGAAATCGAAAGAAGAGACAGAAAGAGAAAAGGGGAGGAGGAGGGGAGCGGGGGGGTGTTAAACAGAGTTATGGGAAATAGCATAGGATGGAAGGCAAAGTGCATAGAAAGATGGGGAAGATAGAGACGTGGAGTGGGTGAGTCAGGGAGAGAGTGGATGACGGAGCGGGCGGGCAAGAAAGAGAAGGGGAGTGAGTGAGTGAGTGAGTGAGTGAGTGAGTGAGGGACAGAGTAATAATGGAGGGAGTCAAGAAGACAAAGGAAAAATGAAGCGAGGGAAACAAGGGCAAAGGGTCAAGGAAAGAATAAAAATTCGAATTAAGAGGTGTGTGTGAGAGAGAGAGAGAGAGAGAGCGAGAGAGAGAGAGAGAGAGAGAGAGAGAGAGAGAGAGAGAATACAGAGGCCATGAAGTGAAAGCGAGTTCACTGTCTATCCTATGTCCTTGATCTGTGTTTTGTTGTTCTAGATGGAGAATCCATTTGCCAACACACACTCTCTCTCTCTCTCTCTCTCTCTCTCTTTCTTCTTCTCTCTGTCCATTTTCTCTCATGTTGTTACTGTTGACCACTCTGACCAGTCCTCGTCTCCTCCTCTCCACTGATGGATGACAAACAAGCCCAGGCAATCCCAGAATGCTCTTTGTCATCCCTGCAGCGGATAACTAGTGCGTTTGGCTATTTGCATGCAAATAGAGGCTCACCCCCCTCCATCCCGCACACACACACACACTTACACAGACCTTCTATCACCCCCCTCTCTACTCATTCATTTTGTCCTGCATTGTGTTCACTTTATTTCAGAGGTGTACTTACTGAAGTGTGTGTGTGTGTGTGTGTGTGTGTGTGTGTGTATGCGACTACAGCAACATTATATTGCACTGAATGATGAAACAACCCACAGTCACCACACTGTAACATGTGTATTATAATAAATTATTTAGACCCCTGCACTTTTCTCACACTTTATTGTGTTATAACTGTAGTTTTAAATGGATTAAATGTACTTTTTGGGCAATTAATTCTACAGACTGTAACCCATAATGGCAAAGCAATAACATGTTTTTAGAATTGCAAATTTATCAGAAAGCAAAAACTGAGTATTCAGAGCTTTAATTCTGTACTTTACTTCATTTAAACTGCACAGCGGTTTATAATAGTCTTATACAGGATTTTACAACAGTCATTTTATCTTTCGTTGTGTATTTGATTGCACCGCAGCCACTTGCTGGATGACGTACAGTAGCATTGCGACCCTGCAGGGTTTGTTTTCTTTGCCAGATTCCACATTTTTTCACGCAGGGTTCTTGTGTGTGTGAACTCGGCCATATCTCAAATCCACTCCAGCGTTGGCTGTTATGTCTCAGGTTGTTGTGCTGAAAGACAAACCTTCACGGCAGTCTGAGGTGGTGAGCACACTGGAGTTTTCTTCAAGGACCTCTCTGTATTTGTCTGCAATCATCCTTCCCTCAATTCTTACCAGTCTGGCAGGCCGAGAAGCACCAACATACAGTAGCCTGATACTAACACCACCATGCTTCCACTATAGGGATGATATTAGCCAGCTGATGAGTATATATGTTTATGTTTTTTTGGACTCAGCCTTGACTCGGTCTCTGAGCTGTGCGAACTCGGACTTGTCTCTGACTCGACTTAAGTGCTATTTACTAAATTATACCCTCAAACCATCTGTATGTTGACATGACATTATGATGCTGCACTTAGGCACTGCTGTGTTTAAGTACAGCCTCACAGAGACACTAGAATGGCTGTAGACTCTTTCTTTATCCATACAGCTAAACACACTATGTGCATGTGTTTTTAAATAAAACAGCAGGATTTGTTACTGTACTCCTGATTGTGTTAGTGACAATATCTACCTGCCATATCATAGCGCTGATACTGGCTTTATTTATCCGATTTATTATCCAATCCAGATTCAATTCTTAGTCACTGTTGTTACAAAATACCTAATAACTACATTTTGGTTGCACTTTATTTTAACTCCCCTATATATATTATAAAAGGGTTTATAACACACTATAATGTAGTTGTAAGAAGCTATAAGAACATTTTAAAGTGTTCATTAATGTATTGTTGTTAATGTATTTGCATCTGTAACTGGTGTAACAAACAGTTAATTCATTGTTTCAGAATTAGATCCAAACTGTTACTGAAAAAACAAATGAAAAACAGACAGAAGGAGAGGCATATGTTTTGCAATATTTAGTGATTTAAAAGGGATAGTTTGACATTTTTGGGAAATACACGCTTTCTTGCCGAGAGTTAGTTGAGAAGATTGATACCACTCTCATATCTGTCCGTTGAATATGAAGCTACAGCCAGCAGCCAGTTAGCTTAGCTTAGCATAAAGAGTGGAAACATGTGGAAACAGCTAGTCTGGCTCTGCCCAAAGCTAACAAAAATAAACTTGTTGCTTTCACACTCTGTTTTTGTACGGTTTAAACAAATTAGATATAACGTGTTAATTAGTGAGCTTTAGAAGTGCTGGTAGGTTTATTTTTGTTAGCTTTGGGCAGAGCCAGACTAGCTGTTTCCACATGTTTCCACTCTTTGTGCTAAGCTAAGCTAACCGTCTGCTGGCTGTAGCTTCATGTTTACTATACAGACATGAGAGTGGTATCAATCTTCTCATCTAACTCTGAACGAGAAAGCGAGTAAGCATATTTCCCAAAATGTTGAACTATTCCTTTAAAATTGCTGAAAAAAATCAACACATGCAGATACAAAAACAAGTAGGCAAGAGGTTTATCTTCACTTAGGACCTCTGTTTCTCCTTCCTTGCCTGCACTCCTCCTTCCTTCAAACCATTACTGAGGCACAAACAGGCCATTATGCCAGACAGGCAGACATGTTTCCTCTCTCTCTCATACACACACAGCACACAGCACACAGCCCCGCTGCTTCCTCTCCCCGTGAATGAAAGAGGAAGTGCAGAGGAGACTGAAGTGTAAAGAGTCCTCTGTCTCCTCCGTCTCTCTCAGACAGGAGTGACACCACAGCCGACAACAACAACAACAACAACAACGACAGTGACAAGCGGTGCTGCCGAATTATTCATGAGGGCTGAAGAACCGCAAAGGAGCTCAGTGTCTACAAAACTCACTCACTCAGCAGCCTGTGTGTTTTCAAAGCCATCCCGTTCATGAGTTACAACCCCAAACTTACACCCTCCAAGAAGAGATTTCCCTCTCAATGGCGCCCACCTGGTCTGAGAAAGGAAGGCGCCAAACTAAAGATTCGAGTATCAAAGTGCCTATTCTCCAACTTGGTTGAAAAGTTTGCAGTCTGTCACAAATGGCGCTCTGTTGCAAAACAAGACAACTCTGTGTGACACCTGAGCTCACACAAAGCGGCTGTTAAAACACTGTGTGCTGGTGGGAGATACGTTCCACATCCATAATGAGGAGATAAACAAACTTTGTCTCAAGTCACTTTTGACTTTGGGAAAGTTCAGAAACAATACTTTTTCCCAGAAACAGCATTTCATAAAGCAAAGACTCTGCTCCCACGAAAACACCTATTATCTCTCATCTTTGAAAGTCAACTGAGAATCCCACTGAGAATATTGTAAGACTGCATTTAAATGACTTGTTATCGCTCTCATTATGCTTCAGTGGTTTATTTGTTTGTTGAAGAAAGGTTTTGTTTTGTGTTTTGCTGACTGGGCCTTAAAAAGCTACAGGCCTTAGTGCAGTCAGCAGGGCAGGCTCTTTGTTGCTGGCACGTTAGGAAAATAAGTTTGTTTTGTTCTATTTATCTCACAGCACGTTAATGTTACGGAAACCCATATCAAACACACCATTCAACTCAAACTCTCTTCACTGTAAGCTATCTAATGAAGGTAAAACATGATAATCCTATATCATTTCACATGCAAAACAAATGACACCCCCATCAGCCTCAGTTGTACTTTGTGCTTAGTGCTAATTAGCAAATGTTAGCATGCTAACACACTGAACTAAGATGGTGACCATGGTAAATATTATAGGCTATCTGCTAAACATCAGCATTGTGAGAATGTTAGCATGCTGACGTAGCATTAGGCTTAAAGCACCGCAACCTCACAGAGCTGTTAGCATGGCTGTAGACTCGCTGTCTTGTTATACATAGAGTTGCCTTTACTGTTACTGAGTTTCATCAGCTCAGCACTCTGTGACGATCTTGTAAAGATAAACTAAAGATAAACCAGCACCCCACATGATATTTCATGAGGGAACTGTGTACTAAAAAGGCAGTTACTTTAGAGAATATCCACTTGATTTGTCTAACTAAGACTGCTGGAGATTCACATTAACTTTGGCTGAACTTGGAATTTCTTTTTTTGCACTGAACGAGGACAGTGGATTTTGCCCCCCATCTCTTATATTGGACTCACATTAGGAAGAGATCCCTTAATGGCCAACATGGGCAAGAGGAACAATTAAAGCGACCAAAGAACTTTTCCATGTACATTTGGGTGTGTGAGTAGTGTATTACAATGAAGAGTCAGTTTAGAGCTCAAACTGAGCATGTTCCTCTAGGCGGAAGCACCGGGGTTCAGGGGCTTCATATCTCAGAGCCAAGGACCTGCCACGGTGCACCATGCTGGGGGCACGACTCCCCTGAAGCTCCCTGGAGGCCCCACAGGGTTGGATCTGATGAATGTGGGTCACTGGGAGCTCCCTCTGTCTGTGTGTGTGTGTGTGTGTGTGTGTGTGTGTGTGTGTGTGCGTGTTTGAGACAGTCCACACTCAGACAGCCTTTGGGGTAATAATGAGGAATGGACCTATTTCTCAAAGCAGGCAGTGGAGCATAAAGAGGACACATACAAACACATGAAACATGAACAACCCGACCACACACACACATACATATACACACACACACACACACACACACGACCACATGTGTAATAGTGTATAAAGACACATTCATACAAAAAACTGAATCTGAATTCTCACATATGAGAATGATTTGCACTTTGGGAAAGGAAGCCGTTCCACTTCACAGATCACGCAGCAAACACAGAATCACAGAGAGGATCTATGGTGCATATTGTGCAACACTAACAGCGCCCTGCTGAGCTGCTTGCAGCGCACTTCCACTGTGTTTGCTGTTACTACCATCCTGCCTCGCAGATCCCCGCGACTGAGCCATGAATACTGCATAGCTTTCCTGAAAGCACAGGGCCCTGTGGAACTAGCAGGCAAAGTGTGCAGGTTCCTCTGCAGGTCACTGTGCCACAGTGTCTCCGCTCTATATTTACTCTACATGAACCTGACTGAGAGTGTGTATGTATATGTGTGTGTGTGTGTGGGTTTGTGTGGGTGGGCTGGGATGAGAGACAGGTGAAAGAGCGTTTATGTTTGTATGCAGGAAGGTGATGTTTGTGTGCATGAGCTGTGTGTGAATGCGCATATTTATGTGTTCACGTGAGCATCTGGGTGTGTGTGTGAGTGTGTGTGCGTGTATGGGGGGGGGTGGAGGCACACATGCATAAAGAGTGTTTGTGCACATGAAGGTGAGCGTGTATCTATGCATGTACTTATAGGTGTGTTTATTGTGTGTTTTATGAACCTGGGGATTTGTGTGTGTGTGTGTGTGTGTGTGTGTGTTGGAGGTGAAATAATACTCTTTTCCTGGTAATGTCACATGTTTGTCTGCATGGACCAATGCTCAGACTGCATAGAGAATGTATTCAGTGTACCAGAAGAATCATGATGTCTCATACTGGGCAGGGGTGGGGGAAGGGTGTGTGTGTGTGTGTGTGTGTGTGTGTGTGTGTGTGTGTGTGTGTGTGAGAGAGTGTGCATACATGTGAGTGAGACAAAGATGACCAAACACTAGCTACAGACAATATGTGCGCCACATTTCCCATTTCCACGTTGTTAGGGGGGGGGGGGCTGCAGCTCTTTCAGTGATAATAGCAGGGAATGCAGACAATGGCGAAGGTGATTCAATAAACAACCCAGATGCTTCATTCTGAAACAGAAAACACACACACACACGTACACACATACACACACAATATAGGTGCACAATGAAAACCTCCTTTGCAGAACTTGACATATGGTGCACACAATTTCCCTCTCAATTTCAGATCCAACTCCCACAGACGTCCCCACACGCCAGCAAATTGCCACACCTCCCCCTCCTCTCTCCCTCCCTCCCTCCCTCCATCCTCCTGCTCCTCTTTCCTCATCTCCCCATCTCTTCATCCCTCCCTCCCAATTCACTCCTCTTTCTGAAAGTCATCTGCTCGCTAAGCAGTAAGCAACATCGCGGGCCGCTCGCAGAAATGAGAGTATACAAATGATTTGTGGCACAGGCGTCCCACTGGCGCCAGCCTAGATGGCTGTGAGGAGGAGGAGGGGGGTCCAGGGTGGGGGGATAATGTCACTTTCACCTTGTGTTTCTCTAGCAGGCCCATGATGATCATTTTTCCCCATTTTCATCGCAAATTTGTTTCGGGCAAGGGCTAGTGATGGAAGAGAGAGAGCAAGAGAGCATGAGGGAGAGATGGTGGGTGAGAGAAAGTCCCCTATGCTTTGCTGAGTGGAAGCGTGGGGGGGGAGTAAACAAGAGAGAAAGAGGAGGAGGGTCTTTATAAGGGGAGATGGAGCAAAGAGGAGAGAGGTGGGGGGCGCATCTGCACAGTGACCTTTTTCTGATCCAATCTCACTGATGAATCCTAATGAAGGATTTAATAAAATCACAGTTTACAATCTGTCTCTGCATCAAAGCGTGCAATCCAATTCAAAACACAGGCCCATCTACATTTCCAATATTGTTGCAAACCCATCAACCCCACCAAGCCCTTCCCTGAAAAATAAGTGAGCACATGTTTGTGTGTGTGAGAAACGGAGAGAGAGAAATTGGCCAGGCTGGAGAGTGAGCGGCTGGCACATTTGTTCCAGCTGTAGCCTAATGTCACAACTCGTCATATTCATTTGGCCTTCTAATGAGGCTAAAGTCAACAAGGTGCAGCACACGAGTGGAATTGCTGCTGCGGCTCACCACTAAATGAACAGAGAGAAGTAGACGAGAGAGTAAAAGACACAAAGGACATGATACTGAGAGAGAGCGTAACATGGGAAATCATTTCAAACTTGATAATGTACAGGCCTGCCATGAGTTCACACGCACAAGCACACACACTGTTCATACACATCGTCATAAGATTGTGCTGACATTTTCCTGAAATCAAAAGGGCACACCTGTTACACCGTCAGTAAGCTCCGGGTCTGCAGAGTAAACAAGACAGATGGATGGATCAATGCAACCATTTGAATGTCTGTAAGTTGATGCAGTGAAGTGAAGAGGTGAGGGCCGACTCCAAACCTGCAGTAAATACTTTGCAACAGTGACATCTGCTGGTGAGAGTTATAATAACACCAGCTCCATCACAGCCTTCAGCAGGGACCACACTAGAGAACCAAACTAAATTAAAATCTATAAATAATTTAAAGGGGAACTCCAGTGATTTTACAGATGAACTTTAGTTTTCTATTACACAGAGTATCGTGCTGCCTGTGAAAACAGTTGTATAATGTCTTCTGTGGTTCTCTTAAAAAATAACCCTGATGATGTCATTGGGGTTATCTCGGTTTGGGCTTGACACTTATAGTGTCATTTTCAACAGAAAGCCTGTGTTTGGTGTGAAAGTGTGAAGTTTGACAGAAGTGGGCATTTTGCAGCAGAGAGGACATAATAAAAGATGCTACTGAGTTGCATCGTGGGAGATGTAGGATCCTTTTTGTTAGCAGCTGCATACTAGAGACTAAAAGTCAGGATATCTTGGCATCCGCTGCTTTGATTTTGCCCGTCTTTTGTTTTTTTAAAGAGTCCAATAATCTGGTTTACCCTGCAAACTAGAGGTGACAACATGCTTTTTCTACACCCTGTGCAGCAGTGATGTTACTACTACTACTACATCACAGCTGGGTGTACGGAACAGAAAACAAAGGTCATAAGCCAAGTAGGCTAACAAAATAAGTCTAGAAGTAAAGGTTAAACTGCTTATGGTAAAGCAGGGCCTAGAACAATGCAAGTACAAATAGGAAAGCTAACACAGTTCAACAGTGTGTTTAAAAGTTATTTAATGCTAACACAAATTTGGCTAGCCCAATTATGCATGATGATCACAAGTAAACATTGTCTATTGAATCATTTTGTCACGTTCACGCAGTCCCCATTGAAGAGGAATGCGACTTGAAATTCCTCACGTTATCATACATATCACTACTGCCAACTCTAATCTACTTTTCAGCTAAGTTAAGAAATACTCTTTTATAAAAGTTCATCATTAGCAGGCCCTGTCTTACATGGGAAACTAATCCTGCATCAGACCCTTTACCCAGGCAGAGACGAGACTACCAAGATCACAATGCTTCACTGTTGTGATATGTTATTGATCCCTGTAGTCAAATTGTTTTCCCATTGAAGGCTCAGCTACAGAACAGACCCTCTGGAGGATGTCTCAGCAGGGTGGATGCTGGGAAACATGGGAACGTTGGTTCTTTGGTCTGAGAGGAACTCACAACCAAACACCACCCTGCTGCCCCAACCAGAGCCTACCTGCTACATCTGCACAGTGTGTTAATTAATAACATAACTCCATCTGCACTGTAGCCACAAAAATGGGATCAAAGCCACACTACCAATACCACGTTATAGATCAGTGGTATCTCTGAGGAATAGGTGCATTGATTGGATATGAGATCTAATGTCTGACTGGTGCCTGCATCTGAACAGCTGTAATTTCTCTCTGATTAGACTTCAGATTGCAATTACTTTCTGTATCAACAACACATGTTAATGAGACTGTTTGTGCCAGAATCCCAATCTACATGAACTGTACTGTGAGCATGTATGGTTTAATACGAATGTTTAGGTGTGGGGTATGTGCTAAATATTTGCTAATTCTGTGTGTGCGTGTGTGTGTGTGTGTGTCTATCTCTCCAGAAGGCCCGAGTTGATCAGAGTGTGGAGCGACAGCTGTGCCACAAATCAGAGCCCATTTACTGGTGACAGAGTCATTAAAGCCTGCTCATCTCATAAAACACAATGCACATGGTCAAATACCATTCACTCCATTCACGCTCATAACTCAGTCTACTGGGCACACACACACAGTCACACACACAAAGGCATATGCACACACACACTCACAGATGCACATACAAACACACAATCTCTCGCAAAGCTAAACCGAGTGTATCAATTGGAATGACTATAGGGGGGCGGTTTCCTGTGTGTGTGTGTGTGTGTGTGTGTGTGTTGTTTGTGAATCCATAATAAGCAGGGTGATAACGACAAAGAGGTAAAGATGGATATTTGCTAAAAGCACAGCAGCAGTAAACACTGTCACACTTTGTCTAAGAGTTGTTTTACGATAAGTGCACACTACAAAACACATACTATATCCTCTCTTGTTCTCTCTCTCAGTATAGCACAAATACACAAAATATACAAAACACATGTAGATTCGTGCATAGAAAAAATACATATACATAAACTCTTGGTTTTTCCTTTCATACACACCCCTCTGCTACGTTGCTTCACAGCCTGTGACTGTGATTTCTCCTGCCACTGCCAAACAACCTCTGTCCTCTATTTAATGGTCTTGCACAGACTTCATATGAAAACACCATATGTATAATACTCAAATACTAAAATATAGCAATTATACCATTGCTGAATACAGAATTATTGAATTACCAAACATGTTTTCTCTTGTTTTTTCATCACTACCTGGTGCTGAAGGAGAGCAACGGTCACCCCTCCCCTTCACAGATTTATACACCGCGTTAGAGAGTGCTATCTGAGGATTAATGTGCCATAGGCAGGCACTGGGGTGTAAAATGCTGCTAACCTCAATCTGATCTGAGGTCAGCTGGTAGACACCCAGAAGGTCATCAGCCACGAGTGCAAAACCTGGGCTGAGTAAGTGCAGCAGTACGGTATGGAGAGACATTTGTGTCAATAGTTGTTTGTGACAAATGTCGTGATCCATAAATGAAAACAAAATTTAAAAATGTTTATGACTATTTGGGAATACATTTTAGTATTCCCAAATGTGTCTTCCTGTCCACAAACAAAAACCACCCAACATAATCTTAATCTAATAACATCTGCTTTTGAAATGCTTCCTGACGACACGTGGATTGGGTTACATTTGTGTGTGGAGTTCTGAGACTCTTTTCACGTCCTCCTATCCACAGATGCATGTTGAATTTAGGTGCTGTTGGACAACTAGGACGTCTGTTTTCTCGAAAACATACAGTAGCTCATCAGCATCTATAGAACACTGACATTTATTCAAGTTCGGTTGTATTCGTTTGTTGATAGGAAAATGCATCTGTGAACACCATCATTTATTCACAAGTCGTCATCCACATTTGTAACGGCCCAGTCACACCAGCCTCTAAAACAGTGACATTTCGCTGCAAAATTAATTCGTTTCAATGGAATTGCCAAAATTATAATTATTAAATTCACTCGGGGACGAGGTAAACGTTTGACATTGAAGTTGACAATTCATCTTCTTCTTGACGTTGCAGACTTTTGTGGGAACGGAGAGCTGGAGAGTCCAAAATGGAGGAAGCTATTGTAGCTTATTAGTTGCACCAACCACTTCTATTTAACCCTCCTCTGTCGGAGAACAAACTGCTCCACAAAAGAAGCATGTTCTGAAGACAGTTATGAGTTGATGGAAGGGATGGGCGGATTGATACTGCGGGATCGATACTTCGATATTCACAAGCTACTCATTTGGTATGAATTCCTTTAAAAACTATCGATAATAAAATTATATAAATATAAATCGAGGGTGGCTGCATCACTTCCAATGTTTTCAGTTCTTTTGTATAATGTTCTGACAGATTTAACTTGTGAGAGAATGGCAGAAAGGAAACGTAGCGTGGTGTGGCGCTACTTTTCACCTGTTGATATAAATACAGCAAGATGCACTATTTGTGACAAGAAAGTGCTACACAGCACCAACACGAGTAACCGATTACCGAGTTTTCTGCATTGAGACATAATCGTTCAAAAGAGAATCGCGATGCATCTAAGAATCGATTTTTTTCCCACACCTCTACTATTGACTCTAATTTCTCTCTGTAGTGCTGCAGCTTACCAGCTTTACTGCATGAGCCTGAATGAACATGCATATGTTACGACTACAGTATGTGAGCTCATATACATACAGTCACAGCTTTCTTTGAAGTATACGCCTTGAATGCAGTGAATTACTGCTGCACTCTCAGAAAGTTGGTCTTTTTCTGGTAAATAAGTAGATTTACAGGCAGTTTTCTGTTACCACAAAACTCATTACACTTTCTAGTGTATTTATGCCAGATGAAGCATGTAGGAATCATTTGTGTAGACTGATTTGTACATTGTAGTTCTACAGTAATGCGGCATTGTATAAAGGTCAAAAGGAAAGAAGAGGGAAGAGTAAATCCTGTATGATCACATGTAATTCACATGTGGAAAGCGCACAAACACACAACCCCTCAAACATACACACACACAGACTTCCTCACAGTAAGGCGTCTGTCTTACCTTTCTCAGAGAATTCACAATCCTTCATGGCCTGGTCACAGTCAGAGTGTGTGAGCACAGCTATTGATGACCCGTTGACCTTGAGATGAAGAATTCGGCTATACATCACCATGTGCCTGAAGAGGAAACCTAAAGAAATCAGGGTTTTTTTTATTGTCCGCCACAGTGCTGCCATTGTTTTTCTTGACAGATTAAATTACATATCACTAGAAGTTGTGTCATTGTACACATAATCCCTTAGGGTGGTAAAAATGGTTTTATTTTATTTTATTCACAGCATCAAAACAATGTTCTCATGTGACTAATGTAGTTGAACAAAGTTTTAATGCAAAAAGTGTAAAAATGTACATGACTTATAAATAATTAGCACTTTACTTTAAGCCCTGATAGCATTTATAAGAAGCATATAAACATTGAATAAATGGTTTATAACACACTATAATGTAGTTGTAAGTAGATATAAGTGTTTAATAATGCATTTGTCAACAACTATAACGCCTCCTGTGGACAGTGGAGGCTGCTGTATGAACACATAATGAATAATAACATTGTAAAACATGGTTGTAATAATATGTCTTCATAGGAGAGGTTATAATAGTTGACCTATAGTGTACATATATAAACACTTAAAATGTCTGCTACCACTATATAGTGTGTTATAAATTATTTATATATAATTTATTTATATTCATATAGCGCTTATAAATCCTAAATCGGGGGACTTAAAGTAAAGTGTTACCAAAGTATCTTGGGTAAAGTTTACACAAGTGACATGAAGAAGAAGAAACTTACCTCTTCAGACAAAAGCTTTGAATAAACTCCCACTTAAAAGTTAGAATCTGACTTTAAAAACTTCTGAAAACACGTTTACACGTTTAGCTATAATTCCCCCAAAGTTCTCTAAACACCCGCCACGATGACAGGACAACAAAAGAAAAAAGTTCCTCTTTTTTAAAGAATACTGTCGGAGGGTTTTTTTGTTGCCACTTAATTCAGGAAGAGAAAAAGTCACAATGCTATCCTTTCAGGGTTGAGAGGGAGAGCAAAACAAGGGGGTCACACAAACCACAATATAGCTGGGGGCTTAAACTCCACTGAGCATGTGCCATGAAAAAGCTCATTATACATTTATTTTTGAAAAGGCAGTTATCGTCACTGTGCTCTGCAGAAACAGACATAGAATTAAAAGGATATTTTTAGGCTTTACAGTTAAAAGACTTAAAGAAGAAATGCCTCCCATCTAAAAAAAAATTAAATAAGTAGCTATGGTGGTCAGGCAGGAAAAAGTTCAAAGTAAATGTAGAGTGTTGTTTAGCAAACTGTTGTGCCCCAGGCAACTCCAGCAGTCCCACACACAGTTCCCCATTGTCCTGCCTTGTGACTCTATTAGAGTATGTCCTCTCAGCGTACTCCTTTCACACCACTGTTTTCCTCAGTGAGCTGGCCACACCAAAAGCAACGCAGTGGTAAAAAGTCACAAGACCCGCTTGAGGCAAGGCTCAAAAATCTCTCAAATCAAAGTCGTTACAAATGGATAATCCCGGAAAATGTGTGAATGGAGCTATTCTCCAAACATAAGATCTACAACACACATTTTGTTCCCATGCCTGTAAAAAAAATGCTACAGTAGCACAGCAAGTAACCCAAATATAAACTCTCACCTGAATTTTGTCAGTTGAAGTTCGTTGGACGCTGGAGGAGGTGAAGACAGGTGGGGCCATGCAGTGATTTCCCTAAACAAACAGACACAGGAGCGCACCTGCAATTCAAATATAGGCCGGCATGTAAAATGAAACTCAGTCATGTCTCCAAAACCTCCATTTGCCTGCATTT
The DNA here is from genome assembly GCA_008360985.2 of Macquaria ambigua. Classification (NCBI taxonomy): domain Eukaryota; kingdom Metazoa; phylum Chordata; class Actinopteri; order Centrarchiformes; family Percichthyidae; genus Macquaria; species Macquaria ambigua. The sequence goes on along the minus strand of VMKM01001110.1, from coordinate 85,160 downwards.
GAATAGGGCAAAATGCTCTGTGTAAGTCATGGGGTCACTGAATCAAATAAACAAAGATGAACATCAACAAATGTCAGTTGATTTCATTTCACTGACTGCGCATCATTCAGGCAAAACATGCCGTTCTGTGCTGTCAGCTATCTGTTGTTGATATGTAATAAGCAGCATAAATAGACAACTCACTTGTCAAACATTTACAGTAAATAGGAGGTGGTTCAGCTGGTTTCATTTTGACCAAGGATCTCTCCGTGTAGCAGAAAACGCCTGCCCTCGTGTGGACAGAGGATCTAGATGCAGCATCTGGGGGAAAAAGAGAAGTATTACTAAGCATCAAATAAGATGCAAGGGTCACAATGCAGAGGAAGTATTTTGATTTGTGTGCTGGTTTGTTGTTTGAATAGTGTGTAAGAACAGCTACTAAAGAGCTTCAAGAATATGGTCAGGCAGTACTACACTGGGTTTTTATTTCAGACTCCTTAATGTCCCTCTTTTAGCCTGGTGTGCATCTGTATTCCTCCAGTTAACGCAATACATTAACCTCTCTAAGAAAGTGATTCTTTTTTCTTCTTTTTCTCTTGCACCCTCCAGTAAGGTCAGAGGTCAGCTAGACAAGACTACAAGTTAGGTGTTACAACGGAATCTATGACCTGTCAGATTCTTTGAGGATCATCTTTATGAAAAAGACAAAAGGCTCAACCAAGAAATGTATATAATATATAAGTGACCTACTGTGTACACTACAGTTCTGCTATCACAGCTGTCAAAATGTGTGACCATATTTAATACTATGGTAAGCTATCAAAATACAGTAGGGCTGCAGTTAATTTGTTAATAATTTCCCAGATTGAATCGTTTGTATATAATTGTTATTTTTCTCTTTTCAAGTCCTGATTATTGGAGCCTTGAGTACTTATTGTCTGTGCTGGTTGTAAAATGTCAATGTCAAATATAGATGCCTTGTTGTCTACTGCAAACCAAATCTACATACGGGTACAAACAAAGTAACCTGAACCTGAACCTGAAGAGGGAAAATGCCCAAGCTTTTCAGAGCACAAGCTGAAACCTTCACATTTAGTTTATCATACAAGACAAAAAAGCAGCAAATCCCCACATATGAGAAGCTGTAACCAGCAAATGTTTGCCAATAACTCACACTCACATAGTCGACTCATCGTTTTCGCTCTGTAATACAGAATGTGATAGAGAATGATTAAAAAAACACCTGTCTGTTGTTGCAGAAATGTTCAACAACAACGACAAACCTTTTTCCTGCCAGGCCAGCATGAAGTTTCCAATGTATCCCTCATGACTTTGTATGTGTTTATCAGCGAGCATCCCTGACCGTCACTCCACCTTCTCACCTGATCCTATTGGCCACTTTCACTGCACCTGTTCGACCCGCCCGCCAATCACACGCTTCGCTCGGCGTGCATTCCAAGATGGCGGCTCCCAGCGCTCCGTATCAGACACCATCGTATTTGAAAGCTAAATATCACCGTCTCCCGATGGTTTAAGCGGATGAGGAGGCAGACCGGGGCTGAGTAGTCGCCAGTGAGACGCGGAAGCAGTTTCCCCATGTTTTGTTGGTGCGAGGAGCCGGTGTTGGTGTCGGTCTGACGGGGGGCTGTGTTATCCGAGTATGGCCACCGAGAACAGGATCAATTTTTGGAGGAGAAACGCAAAGGTTCCCGGAAGGTGGGTTTCTGTTACTGCCTTTTCTTAAACGAAGCAGGACTACATTCATTTAGTCAGTCTCAGACGGATACTGTAAACTATGGTTGAAAATATCACCAACGGTCAGTACAGACACATATAATAACCTATTATAGCTTGAATCAACTCACAATGAAGTGGAATACTAGCTTAAAACCGAGCTCTTTAGCTCATTTTAACGTATAAAATGTCACTAGAAGTACCTCAAAAATAGTCATTAGTTCACAATATTGTAGCTGTGGGTTTTAATTCACACACTTTGCGACTTTTCAGCCGTTTCCACCGTCTTGTTTGAGTGTGTGTCTTTATAATAGCCTCCAGCTGAGAGAGAGACGACCTCCATCTCTTTCTTCAGGGTGGAGGTGTCAGCTGTCACAGTCCGTGCATCGGCCGCCATATGCTTTCTCAGTCTGTGCTGACATTCATCATAGGCTTGCTGTTGAGAGGGATAACAGTTGAGAAGACTGCACGGTCTTGAGGACTACTGCAGTAACCACAGGTCTCTTATTTTGTCATCTCTTAGTGGGTTTTGTTAGATGAGTCATGAGGGGTAGAAGTTAAATGAAATGCATCCTCTTAACAGCACACACATGGTTTACAGGGGGAATGCAAAGTAGAGACTATATGATGTGTTGTGGAAAAAATAGTATTATGTTCCTGAAGCATTACTTTTAGTTTCCTAGCCCCTGTACATTTGAGTTACATTGTCAGTAAGCATTTGTTTCCCTGAAAAATAAAACGCACTACGAAATCCATAAGTCCATCTAGCAAGACTTACCACTGCTCTGGAGGTATTTCCAAAATCCTCTTCTAAACATCTGGATGACAAAAATATTCCATCCTCTGCACAACAGAAACTATTTTTAACCTACTTCTCAGGTGGCGACTGTGTTTCCTAACCCAGGTAGCCAGAATTGACACATGTCCTTCCTTTTGGTACAACACCAAATCTAAAATAATAGATAACATCAATACAGGTAAATATAATTCATTATTTGGGTTGACGTTGTATAAATTATAATGCCAACATGTCTCATTTCCAGCTGCCATCTTTGTTTTGGATTTGGCCACAGAGTGCAGCAAACAGAATATTTCTTTCATCCAGATGGTTAGAAGAGGCTTTGAAGATTAAACTAGGTGGGTTTTTTATTTTTCAGAGAAACAGATGCCTACCACTGTGACTTGAATGTAGTGGTAATATATGAGAGGCACAAACTGGGGAAAGGCTAGTTCCAGCATGTAGACCTTGCTAAATAGGCATCACGGGTTATAATGGGCACCTGAGGACCTGCAGGTAATTCTCATACTCTTTTCTTTATGACTATGGAGACTCTGAGTGGGTGTCCTGCCCAGGCTCCACTGCCTGGCAGAGAGGGTGGAGCAGAGAGGGGAGAGGGGGGTCCAGTGTGTTTGGGAAATCTGAGAAGAGATGATCTCTAAGGAGAGGGCGTTGCTGTCTTTGTCACACACACTGATCTCTCTCAAACTGTGGTGGGTGGAAGGCTGCAAACCCGAACACAAACATGTGTTTGAACAGGAAAGCCAGCAGCTAGTCTCGCTGCCTGTCCTTGAGCCGCTCCTGATAAAACAAGTCTGAGGCTGGTAAACAAGAGACTCTGGCACTGCCAGATAATCAGCAGGCCCAGTTCTCAGCCGCTAGGCTTACTGTCAGTTTATTCATGCAAATGACATGAATTAGGTTGGCGTCTTTTAGCCTCAGGAGTGAGAAGCCACAGTTTGACAAAATCCACGTACTGGTAGTGATATTTGTTGCTTTGTGATATTCACACAAAAGCCTCTCAGCCATTTTAGTGACATTTCTGCCAAACTGACGACAACATTTTGGATAAACAGTGATATTAACTTTAGCGTTAGACCAGAAAAAGAATAATCATTCGAAAGTCCCTTTGTTCCCAACCTGCACATCATTCAGTCTCCTAGTGACTTTGACCGAAAATTGCCCTCTAGTGACAAACTGAAAAGTAAATGTATGCTTTATAGGCAAATTGGTTGTTTGCAAGACTGCAACTAATATCTGATTTGTGATATGATATGCATACTAGCCCCATTCCCACACCATGTAACCACAGTTATGACTGAAGTTTGACTGTAAAGCATTAGAGGCTGACATTTTTTCGGGATTCCTGCAGGATGGGAGTCACTTTCACTATTCATCACGTGACTGGGACCAGAATCATAATAAGAATAGGTCAGTTTTTATATATAACTATGCAGTTCTAATATGAATAAACACTGTTTTCTTTATTTTGAACATAATGCTAGTGGTTCTTTTGTCTTTTGTTATTCTTTTATATTTCTCTCCTGTCTCCTCTGGTGGCTGGTTGGTTGCAGCCACACAACATGGGAACGGGATGGGACGGGAGTCATTCTTCCGGGAGTGGGACGGGACAGGAATGAAAATCCACTCCTGTGTCACCCTCTGTTGAGCATGCTTTCCTTAATCCAGGAAATTGTTTTTTTGGGGGGGGGGGGTTTGTTTTTTTTTATTTTTTTTTTAGAAAAACCTAAAAGTTTGAATGGGGGGAGGAGGCTGCTGCCCTTGGCTTTCTATGAAGGAAAGGCGCGTTGTTGGCATTTGTGGGTCTGGCCCAGATCCCATCTTATGACTCTTGACCATGCTTTGGGTCGTCGGAGAGTTGGAAAGAAGCTCAGCATTAAGATTCTCACATCCGCTGAACATAATGCTCACCACAGGGTGGTGAAGAGCACGGGGGCTGTGCAAGCTGTCCCCTAGTTCTGTTCAATACAGCACAATCTAAATAAGACAGGGTTAGGGTTGGGTTATTTAAAAGGAGGGAGGAACTGAGCTTTCATCTGTCATAGGGAGGCAGAATGTGAGGCTATATTTGCTGGCTCTGAGCTTCACAAAATACTCCCCACGCAAAATCATTCAAAACATTGGCACATCATTGACCCAAATGAAAACACATTTTCAGGGCTCTTTAAACAGTCCACGAATCTCAGGGATCTTCTGTTAATAGGTGATATGGTAGACAAATGGTTACAGTGCATGCCACATGGTCACAACAGTCACCGGTTCGATTCCAACCAGTGACCTTTTGTTGCACGTCATACCCCTCTCTCTCTCCGTTTCCTGTCTACCTCTTCACCTGTCACTATCAAATGAAGGCAGAAAATATCCCCCCAAAAATAAATAATAATAACAAAAGCTGATATTAAAAAAAAACAAAAAACAAAAACAACGAAAAGTTTGAATGGGGGGAGGAGGCTGCTGCCCTTGGCTTTCTATGAAGGAAAGGTGCATTGTTGGCATTTGTGGGTCTGGCCCAGATCCCATCCTATGACTCTTGACTGTGTCTGCTTTGGGTTGTTGGAGAGTTGGAAAGAAGCTCAGCATTAAGATTCTCACATTGTCCAGCATATGTCCACCCCTCGTCCATTCTCAGATATCATCGCTCTCCCAGCAGGAAACTACAGATGTGGAAGCTGCACCCAGTGTGCCTCCTTCACCCACAAGTGCAAGTCTTTTATCCATCCTCACACAGGCCGCAGCATACCTAAACATGGTGTGATCATTTTAAAAATGAAAAAAAAATGTCTATCACATACAGTACATGGAGTTGTCGTTTCTCGTATATAGCCTGTTTTTTGTTCACGTTTGCAAATGGGAGTGTGCAGACAATCTCTTCTTTTCCTTTATATGCTGTTTTTGTCATGCACATGTACCCACCTTGGGTTGGATGTGCACACTATCCACATTCTTTGCTTGTAATAATACTGGGCACAGTGTGTATAATCTCAGCCATACATTCAACCCAGTGCAACAATGGAAACAATGGAAAATATGTGTAGAAAGAGAAACACATACAAGGACAGGACGTGTGTCTGCCAACTTTCCTCTGAATCATAACTGATGAGTAAATTTGTTGACTGTTAACACTAGCTTGGTCAAAGACTGGGAAGCTGCATGTGTTTGTCTGCACAGACGTGACAGCATTTCACATGCCATCTTCTACAGTGTACAACCAGTTTATGGAGCACAGCATCCACCTCTCGACCCACGACTGCGACGCACGTAAGTGCTGAACCCAGCTGGACTGCATGGTGTTGTGTTACCCACGTGGATGCATTTTATTTGCGTCACTCCCATTTTTGTTTTGCAACACATTGTTCCATGCTTCGAGTACCTGAACATTTGTGCATTGCATGCACCAGTACTGTACAAGTGTGTGCCAATGTTGACATTTACATTGTTCGACCTATTTGAGAAACTTTCAGTGTTTTATTGCCCTTTTTGTTGGACTGCAGTTTCGTTTTTGTTTTTTTTTTGTTTCTTTTGGTGATATCATCTCCTAACGTTCAGTGTATGTTAACTACCAGTGCTGCTATGAGTGAGAGCACCAAATTCTTTGTCTTTCTCTTTTTCTGTCTGTTTGATCTCTTGATCTCTCCCTCTGCAGGTATCCCAAAGACACAAAGCCCAAGTTCAACAATCTCAAATCTAAAAAGGCGTCTAGCTTCCATGAGTTTGCCCGCAGCACCAACGATGCTTGGGACATTGATGATGAGGAGGACGAGGATTTCCTCGGGACCCCCGCCCCAACTTCATCCCTGCCATCAGGCGTGCATGCTGCGTCAACGCCGAACCAGGTAGCTACAGGACGTCATTTTTTTTATCACTGAGCAATTACGGGCAGCATTGAGTTGGTCTGAAATGAAAGGAGATATTCTCATGTGTTTCAGCAGCAGAATCAGGCCGGTGACACAGAAACCAGGGTGTCACACAGACTGGCACCTCCCAGGACAGAAGCTCAAAACCTCCAGGAGGTGCAGGAGGAGGACACAGTGTGCGAGCGTGTTAACGGCAAGGTTGTCAAGTCTAGTAGTGACGCCCACCTCAACACGTCCTCAGGTACGTGGGTAATATGCTGCAGCAGTTCATTTGGCATTAAGGATGTCTGAGCAGCTTATCAGGTGATTCATAGTAAAACTAATTACAGACTTTGCTGGGGGGGACCTAGCACTGCGGTTAAGGCTAGTGGGATTATATCAGTGAGATCCCTCAGGTCTTCAGACCAAGGCCTTTTGGCTGTCCCTAAAACTAGATTATAGACTAAGGGGGACCGAGCTTTTGCAGTGGTAGCCCCTACTCTCTGGGACCGTCTCCCATTGGTAATAAAAAATGCGGAGTCAGTGGACAGTTTTAAGAAGCTGTTAAAAACTCACTTCTATCGCAAGCACTTTGTGTTGTAATGTGTGTCTACGTTCAGTGTAGTTTTAATATTTTAATTACGGTTTTCTTTTATATCATGTCTTTTATTTTTATATATATATGTTTTATGGTCTGTAATTTTATCTTTATCTCTTATTTTTTAATGTTTAATTGTATCAATTGTATTGTATCATCTGTGATTGTACAGCACCTTGTAACCTTGTGTTTCGAAAGGCACTTTATAAATAAAGTTTACTTACTTACTTACTTACTTAGCATGTGCCTGGCAGGACATTTAGCAGTCCTGACCCATGTGCACTAATGTGTTTTCAGTGATACAGACGAGTGACTCTGGTCAAACTACCAGTGTGATTGTAAGTCAGGGTGTTGCTTCACAATTATCTCCATATATAGGATCAAAAAGTATATATCACTGGTGCATGAGCTGCAACAGATAATTGGAAGAACATTTGAATATGTTTTATAATGCCAAAATATAAATGTAAGCAGGTTTCAATAGTCCTTAGTTACTTAGTTACTCATAAATGCTAATATCTTTTAAGTTACTTCTTTTTAAAAAGGTGTAGAGACCGTTTGATGTATTATTTTATGATTGTTTTTGTGCGTTTGTTTGGATAGCAAGTATTAACTGCAGAAATAAAGGTGGTAACAAAATGGGAAATTAAAAGTAGATTGAGGGGATGAATGAAAAAGTTCATACAGTACACACAATACACACCTTTTTGGCATAACTTTTTAAGGAGGGGTGTTAAGTTTAACGTTATGTCTCATTTGCAGGGGTTTTGAAGGTTTTACAGTTGTGTTAATATTGTGGTTCTTTCATAAAACACTGTGTAAAGTCTACATTGTTAGAGTTTCCTTGTGGGCCCTCTACAGTTCGCTCCACACTGCAGAAGCAGCAGTCTCTCCCAGTTCGTCCCATCATCCCACTAGTGGCTCGCATTTCAGACCAGAACGCGTCAGGGGCACCCCCCATGACGGTGCGGGAGAAGAGCCGGCTGGACAAATTCAAGCAGCTGCTGGCTAGTCCAAACACTGACCTGGGTAGGAGAGCAACACAGTCACACACTTTCATAGTGGAGACACGGAGGAGTTATTGGTTCCAGGCTAACACTACACTCTGTGTTACATCCAGCTGAAGATGCTGTCTGTCTCTGTATGTTTATATGTTGCTCTGTGCTGTTACAGAGGAACTCCGGAAGCACAGCTGGTCGGGTATGCCACGAGAAGTCCGGCCAATCACATGGAGACTCTTATCCGTAAGTCTCATGACCTGGCTACACAGAAACCAAAAAATCTATTTTTTGGTTTCTGTGTAGCCAGTTGCATTCCTTTTTCAGAAAATGCTCACATAACGTCAAAAGCCTTATCCTTAGAGGCAACCTTATCTCCTCTCTTCTCTCTTATCTCAAATGGCTGGCCTGTTCTGTTCCTCTGAAACCAAAAAAACAAGCTTCTCCTCTCTGGCACTTGTGTCTTCTGTCTTTTCTCTCAGGGCTACTTGCCAGCCAACAAGGAGCGCAGAGAGCTGGTGCTAAAAAGGAAGCGAGAAGAATACTTTGGCTTCATAGAGCAGTATTACCACTCCAGAACAGACGAGCACTATAAAGACACATACAGACAGGTAATACTAGATAATCCTTTAGACTGCTACTAGTGAAAAAAACAGTGAGCACCACGTTATGATATCAAAAGAACTGCTTTAATTATCCTGAGTAACATCTCAATAATCTTTCTTCCTGATCGATTAGATCCACATAGACATTCCAAGGACCAACCCTCTGATACCCTTATTCCAGCAGCCCGTAGTACAAGAGGTAAGATCTGAACTTCTGAAGAGCATCGGAATAATTACAAACAGTTCAAATATCTCAGTAGGTCACCTGAAGTGCATGTGGGTGATTTTGAGTGAGAGATTTATCACTGGAGAGGCATTTGCTCGTGGTGTCGTCTTTAAACCAAGGTGGGAGCCTTAACTTTATTGCATTTTTGTGCTGAGTTTGTTTTGGTTCATCTGTCAAATTAAAAGGGAAGCAGGAGCTGTATCATGAAGCAAGACTGGTGGGTTAGCCAGCTATCTTTGGGCTTAACTCCGGTTCCCCCCTGTATCACGAAGCTGGCTCACTTGTGAACGGCCTGTCTACTGACCAATCAGCTCACAGAAAAACTGGATCTGGGAACATAGACAAAATTACGGAGTTTACAATACAGTGGCGAGTAATAAAGAGCTGATCAGCAGGATCACTTTGCTTACCATCATAATTATATCAGAGATAAAAGAAATGTGTCCAAACTGGGTTTCATACAAGGCTTCTATAGTTTACCATACTAACAGCCTGATGAATGGTGATTGTGGCTGTCGTTTCGTGTAGATAACTTTAACACTCTTATTCCATCTCTGCAGCTCAGAATAAGACACGGCGACTTTGTGAGTTTTAAATCTGCTTAGACTCAATGAGATGATAAGTGGAAGTAAAGGGTATTCCCACTGCCGCCTTTCATTTGAAAATAAAAATCCACACGCACTTTATTAGCTCAGTAAATTACATTTCGGTCAGATAGGTCAGGCGCTCGTTTCTTTCCTTTCGCCGTATCTGTAGTTTTCCTCTCGACTCTGCCAGCAGGAAGAGCTTTACTTTACTGCCAGCTGATACTAAGTTGCATGTGATTGGCTTGTAATTAAGAACGCCGCCTCTGTCACACGCGCTCACAGCCGGATTGGAAAACCCAGCGTTAAGTGAGCAAGTTGACAACCAGCTTTCTGATACCGGTTGTCTAGGATCTCCGATGTTCGGCTCAGTGAAGCCTGGTAACCTAAAGAGAGCCAGACTAAGTTGAGCTTGGACCGTGATACAGACCACAGGGCTCATTTTAAAAAATCATGACGAGGCTTTAACTCATGTCAAATAGAGACAGTTGAGTTTAGAGGCACTCCTGGTTTGGATTAACCACCTTAAATACACTTAGATGTTATCTACCTTATGATATTGTGCTGCCACTGAGGAGGAACCTGCATCAGATTACTACACTACAGAGGAACTTTGTCGTGAAAAGGAACTTCACTGAGTGAGGCTTGTTCCTCAAATGTGGTGATTTTATGTGGGTTTTCAAAAAACCAAAGATTTGTGTCCAGCTTTACGAGAAACCTGTGATCGGGTTTAATTAGAGCAGGGCAACAATTCTGTATTAATATTCAGCATTATGACTTTACAAAATTGCAGAACACGTTTTTGCACAGAATAGTTTTATTTATTTGCATATACAGTAAAGTATTCATATTAATGACGAGATTAATAATTGATTTCCACCATATTGCCCACCATGCCCAGCCTTAAGAGTAAGACATACCGTACATGTTATTACACTCCAGCTAAAGCATGCAGCCCAAGTTATCACAGTATTTTACAGTTGCTTTGGCTCAGTGTTCACAACAGAGTTTCAGTGTGAATGATGCCCTCCTAATTTTGTAACTTTACTAGACCAACACAACATTACATTATGTTTCTCGCAAAATTTTAATTATTGTTGTCATCAAAAATAATGCCGTGGAACAGGAACTAATTCTCTTCAAAACAAAGTTTGCGACTGCCTTTTTTCAAGAATACACAAGTAGCAATGAGAAAGAAAATGATGTATTTGAAATTATGTTGTGTAAGCATGTCTTTTGAAATCTTTCATCTTATTTCTTAAATATATGTTATTACTGTGAATATAGATAACGTAGTATAGAGTCTGACTGTACACCACAGTAAATCCTACATTTTAAACATGACAAAATGATGAGTGTGACTCCTCTTCACTGCATCCGTTACAGCTTCTGTATCGACCATAAAGTTTGTTTTTATTCAACACACCCAACTTTAGATATTTACATAGTAATAAACTTTGAAACTTGTGCCAATATGAGGTGTCTGTATTCTGAGGACTGAGCATGTGATTTAGTGTTTTAAAGGTAAGAATGTATTAAGTCCGTTCGGCTCTTTGCATCAGGAGTTTTACACATTGAAACTCTGCTGTAAAAACTGAGCCAAAGCAATCGTAAAAATCCTGTAACTCAAAGCAACATATTGTGAGCCTAAAATACTGGAATTGAAAGTTACCAATCAGAATGAAAATGATCCCAGTGGTGTTTGCCTTTTAATCTCATAAGAAATCGGTGATACCCAATAATCGACCATTTTCTTGTTGTCTTTCTTTCCTCAGGTGTTTGAGCGTATTCTCTTCATCTGGGCCATCCGTCACCCGGCCAGCGGTTACGTCCAGGGAATCAATGATCTGGTCACACCCTTCTTTGTCGTCTTCCTGTCTGAATTTGTCAGTAAGTTACTGGTTCTGTTCACACACATCAGGGTTTATTTTTTTTGCCTGGTCTTTTATGTACCTGCATTTTACAATGTTGTTACGAGGGCTGTCCCTGAATCAGGATTTTCAGAGTCGACCCTTCAAAGCCGTCCCACACTAAACTCCTATATCAGCCTACATTAGTCCCAAGTTTCACCCGTAAGATTTTATTTTTACTTCTTTTTTTTTTAAAGATATGTTTTTTCAGGCTTTTCTGCCTTTATTGGACAGTGACAGCTGCAGAGAGAGACAGGAAAGGCAGGAGAGAAAGAGGGGATGACATGCAGCAAAGGGCCCGGGCAGGACTCAGCCTTAATGGTACACGCTCTACCAGGTGAACTACCGGGGCGCCCCAAGACTCATGTTTTTAATGCTTTTCTGCATCATCTGTGATGTGAAAACAACACATTTCCACACAGTCAGAGAAAGTAATAGTGTGCATCCTGTTATAAAATCCTAGCGCACCACCAAGTGTCTCTGTCTGACAGTGGCGTCAGCCGAACACTCAGTCACACTGGACGGCAGTAGAGGAGGTTGCACCAGCGGCTGGTTCTAAAGTAGTTTGGCCGACTTCACTGACAGTCAGCCCCGGAGCTGTCAGAGCAGCCAACAGACACGAGTCGTTCTGCTCTCCGTTTCCATCAGGGTTATTCAATTCAATTCAGTTCAGTTTATTGTCATTATACCAGTCCAGTATAACAAAAAGTCTTGTTCGCCAGTCTCTGGTGCAACATAAAAACATAGGTCAGACACTGACACAGTAAGAGACACACTTTCAAGACCGTTTCAGACATAAAAATACAAAAACAAAAGTAAAAGTAAAAGGTAAGTTTTGTGCTTAGACTCAGTTTGTACAGCCTGCCATGCTGTGGTCCTGCATTGTTCTATGTACAATGACTAAAAAAGAAAAATGCAGTGATTTGACTGAGAAAATGTGTAGATTACTGGACTCTGGACTTTTAGGGGGCAGCCCTCGTTGTTACCACATCCAAGGTCATAAACATTTCTTCAGCCAACCTCAGTAGAGAGCAGCATTCAGACATCTATCAGTATGAGTCAGGCCATTTCTGTTTCATTCAGTGTCATTTGTTCTTCCAGCGGAGGATGTGGAGAACTTTGAGGTGGCAGCGCTGCCTCTGGACACCCAGAGAAACATCGAAGCTGACAGCTTCTGGTGCATGAGCAAGCTGCTGGATGGAATACAGGTCTGCTCACACACATACATCTCAATAAACGCTTAATTAAAACTAAATGTGCCAGTTTACTGACAATGGTATCCTTTCAGGACAACTACACCTTTGCTCAGCCTGGAATCCAGAACAAAGTGAAAGCTTTAGAGGAGCTGGTCAGCAGGATAGATGGTAAGTGGACTCTTGTCAGTCGTCATCCAGAAGGAGTTTCATGTGTCACATTAGGTTTTAGGTTGCCTGTTCTTTGCACTGACATGTGCCTTACTCATTCCTCTTTACTTTGGGCTTGTTTACTTTGAGCTCATACATATAGAGAGTGATAAAAGGCAGCACAGCTGATTCTAGATACAGACTATCAACAGGAAACCCCCAATTCTAGCGTGCGCGCGCGCGTGTGTGTGCGTGTGTGTGCGTGTGTGTGCGTGTGTGTGCGTGTGTGTGTGTGTGTGTGTGTGTGTGTGTGTGTGTGTGTGTGTCTGTCTGTCTCCAGAGGACATTCACAATCATTTCAAGAAGTATGAGGTGGAGTACCTGCAGTTTGCTTTCCGGTGGATGAACAATCTACTGATGAGGGAGCTGCCGCTTCGTTGCACTATCCGTCTCTGGGACACCTACCAGGTAGAGCAGAGTGTACACCATCAAACCATCAGCCTATAGAATTCACACTGCTGCAAATATGGTCCATTATACAGTTTGTTAAGTTGACTGGGTTCAAGAGTTGGGACAGATTTTCTTCTCCCCTGATTGTCTTTGCTTGTAACTTTTGGATAACGGCCAAAGCTGTGTTGTAATTGGCTGCGATATCGTTGTGTTTTCTGCAGGCTGAAGCGGAGGGTTTCTCCCACTTCCACCTGTACGTCTGTGCTGCTTTCCTCATTGAGTGGCGCAGAGAAATCCTCTCCATGGTTGACTTTCAGGTACTAACGTCTTTGTAGTCATCCACACTTAACTGAGAAAGTAACTGATCAATATTAATTGCAGTACCAACAGATGGTAGTAAGACTCACTGTAGAGACAGGTTTATGGAAGCAAAAATAAAAGGATGTGATCATTTTAATATTAAAAGCAACTGAACACGTAAATAATAGCATTAAAATATTTTACTTTAAAAACTGTCTGTCTGAATTTATGTCAGCAACCGTACTATGGATTGCCTTTAGATTTGGCAAGCGTTCATGTCCCCCTTAGGTTGAATTGTGATAACTTTGGTGATCCCTTAACCTTTAATACTTTGGTTTATGCCCAAATACCTGCAAAACTAATGACATTCCCATCAGCCTCAGCTGGACTTTGTGTTTACTGCTAATTAGCAACTGTTAGCATGCTAACACGCTAAACTAAGATGGTGAACATAGTAAGCATTATACCTGCTAAACATCAGCATGTTAGCATTGTTAGCATGTTAGTGTTTGTCTTATGTGATAGTAAATTGAATATTGGGTTATGGACTGTTGGTTGAACAAAACAAGATGATTTGAAGATGAAGATCTATTTTATAAACTAAATGAGTAAAGGGGACAATAATCGACTGATTAACTGATAATTAAAATTATTATTAGTTGCAGCCCTAAATGCAGATATATAGTCATCAAAGTAAAATATTTAAATTTATTCTGTGATATTTAAGTATTCAGTAGTCATTACAGACTTTCTTTGCGTCCATGCAGGTAGAAGTATACAAGTTTTGCTACACAAGTATGTTTGTTTATATTTGTGAAATTCTATACGTACTCTGTTATTAACCTCTGCCTTATAAAAGTGTCATTGTCTCAAAGTAAATTTCTGTTGCTCTTCAGGGCCTTCTTATGCTACTGCAGAACCTTCCTACAATCCACTGGGGTAACGAGGAAGTGGGTCTCCTCCTGGCTGAAGCTTATAGACTGAAGTACATGTTCGCAGATGCACCCAGCCACTACAAGAGATAGGCCCGAGGCTGCGTCACAGCAAACACAGTACTATTCAATTTAATATCAAACTAGACTGTGACTAGGTGGACCCACTGGATCTGACATGCTCCAGACATAAAGTGTTGTCTTTGAGGTAACCTGGAAGAGACTGACGCATTCAAGTGCAGCTCCAGGAGACGTGCTATCTCAGAGCCACAAAACTTATCCTGTGAAAGTCCAGTGAGTGTCACATTGGATTTGGGTTTATGGTGCACCCATGGAGCTCAGTGAATATGAGACAATTTGCAGTCAACACGCTGCACTGTTTCAATGGACTGTTACAGTATAAATAATCATAGCTATGTTATCTTGGGTTTACTTATACTGTTTTTGGTCATACAACATTGATTGTCTCTCAAGTGAACTGTACATGCTGTAATATAAAGGGATGATGAATGTTTGTGAGATCATCCTTTTAGTGGAAGATGGTATCTACAGATTATATTTTTTGCAGATTTGTTTTAGTAGTTGTTTTACAAGGGAAACAAATATTAGGTGTCACCCAGGCAACTACAATACTTTGTTGTTTTCTCTTTTAAAACTTATTTAGTCTGACACTGTCAAGCTGCCCCTTTTTCAGATCCATTATCTATACCCGCTTATCCTTAGAGGGCCACGGTCCGTGACATTGGGCGAGAGGCGGGGTACACCATAGACAGGTCGCCTGTCAATCACAGGGCTGACACATAGAGACAGACAACCATTTACGCTTCACAGTCACACCTACGGGCAATTTAGAGTCGTCAATTAACCTAACTGGCGGAGAGAGCCCATGCAGGCACCGGGGAGAACATGCAAACTCCACACAGAAAGGCCCTTTTTCAGATAAGACATCTAATTTGTGAGTAGACTTATATTTTGGTTTAGGGTTGCCAAATCTGCACTGTACAATCAACTTATTAAAAGTCCTTAGTTTGGACGTCAATCGGTCAGTTTAATTGGTTGCCAGTACTTATATTTTGGGTTGTATTTAGGTATAAGACCTAAGAGTAGCAAGTAGTAGTTACTGTGTTTCATTTCAGGTTGTGTTTCGGGTTAAAAGTGGAAGAACTGATGTGGTATCAGTTTGTCTTCCTGGTCATTATGAATCAGCTGATTAAGAGGAATTTTTGAATCACTATGAGGCTCTTGGTTATAGCTCGTTTATATCAACACTGGTGAAAATTACAATTTTCCTGCCTCTGAATAGACTCGGGGAAAATGGAGACCTTCTAGTTAATGTAGCTTTGCAATTCCCCGTTCATATGTCAGCTGAAATGGGTCTAATTTAATATTTGAACTGAGAAGATGAATCTAAATTTTGTTATTTTTTAGAATATGATTTTAGTTTGAGATTGTGGCACATATTAACACTCTTAAAACTGCAGTTTTATAAATGATCTTATGATAATCTATGAAGTATCTAATTAGACACCTGTGATCACTGTAAAAATGGCACATGCATAACAAGTAAGTTAAAAATGTTCAATTTCCTCAGTTTAGAATCATTTTAATAATTGTTTATGGGGTTGAAGATATTTTTAAAATGGAGGAAATGCCTCTGTCAACGCTTGTCGGTACTAAAGGACATTTAGTCACACCAGACAGTCCTGTGGACACAGTGCAGCTCAGAATATATGACGATGCCTTTGTTATGAGCATTTGTAATGTACTCCTGTCTTTTAAAGTGCAACATGGATAAATTCTCTGTCATTAATGCTTGTGTTTTATATTTATCTGAGCTTCAGGTTAGGTTTCTCTTGCACATGTGACTTATCCCAGTCAGTGACATGATCCATGTCTCCTTTTTTTTGGGCTGGGGGGTGAATATGTGCGTTATTACTCATCTACCTTCATTACCAGTGATAATTATAACATAATGTATGTT
Organism: Macquaria ambigua; assembly: GCA_008360985.2. Lineage (NCBI taxonomy): Eukaryota > Metazoa > Chordata > Actinopteri > Centrarchiformes > Percichthyidae > Macquaria > Macquaria ambigua. The sequence goes on along the minus strand of VMKM01001110.1, from coordinate 68,888 downwards.
TGAAAGATATGACAATCTTTAGCCTTTGGTACTTTGATTTCCCTACCATTAGCTTTGGTCATTATTTGCTTCATGTGTGAAACCTTAACCATCCTGAAGCAAATGTTTTGTTAGGCTATAGCAAAAAATAGACTACAACAAATTGAATGGAGGAACATCCTTCATGGTTAGAATGAATCTTAATTCATATTCAGGAATTATTCAGTCCTTCTGAAATGTGGCAGTTCAACCACAGCCTGAAGTCTAAGTTACTTTATGGCATTACGTATATTCAGTGCAGTGCTTCTGAAGATACTTCAATTGAGTCTGTGAAATAGATCATTTTTGTTTTTGGAGAAATCTAACACTGTGTCGTATACCTATTCATGGTTCATTCACTGTCAGTTAAGCCACCTGTAATCTTTGTTTTACCCATTTGTGTTACAGTATACCTTTAGCCTTAAAGTAGGTTTTCTTCATTCAGGTGCGCCAATTGATTGTGTCACTACCGTAATGGTATTGTTCACTCCATGCTGTTTTTCTCTAAAGGTCACATGTCCTCAAAATACGATGGTGACTTGTTGATTTGTTTCACAAGTATTTATGCTGTTCCAACAATAATATGCCAAATCTTTATTGGGCCAATACAATCTGTTTTAGAGTGCTTCTGTAGTCACTGCTGGCTTCAGCCTGAAATGAAGATAAATGATTACAGTACATGCTGTATATGAACTTTTTGTTTATATTAAACGATTGTTATTCTTCATTTTGGCATTTGTGTGTGTGGGTGGGTGTTGATCGGATATTATCACTGTTTTCATATATTAAAGGTAGTTTTAAGCCTGGCCAAACAAATTAACTATTATTTTGATAAATTGGTTACTCAATATATATTATATTTTTAAAAATAAATAAATATATAAATAAGCAAATGGCATAAAACATGAAATATGCCAACATAAATAAATGGCAAGTAACAAATGAAAACATTCAATTGGAGCATGGTTTTACAGTTTTAACAGCTTTTTTTTAAGTAATTGTCTTAATAAATAGCTCCATTCCTTTCTTGAAAACATGAAAGTGAGGTTTTAATTTAGTAAATGTACATTTATGAATGTAAAACCTTGCAAAAAAGAGAATACTCTTTCACATATTGTGTTGATCCTTATAAAACAAAAAAACACATTTTCCAGTAGAAGCTCAAAGTTACAGATAACATTATCCAAGATAAATCTTAAAATATATTGCCACAGTTTACGGGTATGTATACCTTTCCGGAACAGATAGACAACAGTCTCAGTATGGGAATCACAAACGGCGCAGCTTAAATCAATTATCATATTTGACCTTAACAAAAAAAACACCTAACGGGTAACATCATCAATGTGATATCTCAATGTTTTTTCTTTTTTATTTAATTATTATTATTTCTTATAGTGGAAACAAGTACACAACATGTACAAAAGGGAACATATAATTAATTACAAAAAGATAATGTGGTAACTCAATAAACTGTCGAAGCTCAAGGCACGTGACGTGCGGAAGTGAAGCTTACAGCAGCTCAGAGAAGTAACCCCCTAAACCCCACAAACTTCGGTTTCACTTTTGCAGCCATGCCAGTGTGGTTTGTGTCAACGAAACCAAATGTTAACGCGCCACACCGTCTGAATTTAACCAGTTGAACCAGAGTGTCAAGGTAAGCTGCTTTGGTGAACGGAAACGGTGCCTTTATAGCATATCAGCGCAGCTAGCACCGAGTTAACGTTAGCACACACGAAGCTATCCCGTGGTCGCGCAGTAACGTTAGCTACCTTGCTGCTATGGTAGCATTGACTTCTCACTAAATGGACCTCTTGCTGTTTAGGTTTTGTGTTGCTCTAAAATAAAACCTTGCTACCAATAATCGATAACGTTAGCAAGAAAGAGGAACAAGCTAACAAGAAGGCACACTTCCCATTTCCCTATCAAAACATGGCCAGCTGTTTAATGCACTTCACTTGTGGCAGCTTGGCTCCCTCCAGCTTAAATACCTGTTTAACTAAACAATGCTGAATGCCTTAGCCTTTTATTTTTGCTCTTGTATTTGCGTGATCTCCAAGCTAATAACTCTAACGTCTTCTGTCTCCACTAAAGCAGGAGAGAAGCTTGGTGAAAGAGGATGGATGGAGTCAGCTGGAGCACAACAAGGGCCCAGGAGTCGTTCAGCCGCTCCCACACGGCAGCCGACACTCTGTCCAGGCTCGCCAGCTTCATTGCACGGGCTGAGACGAAACAGCACACACGAAACCAGAAGCAGCAAGCTTCCCACCTGTCCACATATGTTTGTCAAGAATGTGGTAAGGGCTTCCCTTATGCCATGGATCTGTTGCACCACCAGGAACTAAAGAACGTGTTACCCAAGCCTCACCGGTGTCCCTCTTGTGGGCAAGAGTTCAACCTGAGATCGTCCTTACGGCTACATAAGTGCATTCATGATTACTCCAAGTGTGAGCTTTGTCATGGAGAGTCAAGGCTTGGTTCTCCATGCCCTGCATGTACAAGTCACACCTCGGATCCTGGCAGGTCACAGGACAAGTCACCTCACCGTCAGCCTCACCTCCTGGACAATAGCCCTTACGCATGTGCCCCGTGTGGGAGAGGCTTCAGCCAGAAGCAGGCTCTGCTGCACCATCAGCAGGCTGGTTGTAGTGAAACACCATCCCTGTCTGATACAGTTGATGCCAGTAGCCTTCCAGATGATTCTCCACCGGTTTCTGAGGGAGACTCGACCCGCTCTGATTCTTCAGACACCCCTAGCAGCAGAGCCGTCAATGTGTGCCAGTTCTGTTTGAGAACCTTCCGCACCGAGGCTGGACTGCAACGCCATGAACAGACCAACCATGCAGAGGAGCAGGTGATGGCTCTACAGGGACAAAAGACCAAAGGAGAAGGTACTAGTGGAGAAATGAGGAGAGGAAGGAATACCAAGGTGACTGAAGATCCAATTAAAATGCCAAAATCCAAAACGAAGCTTCTGAACTGTCGCTCTTGCGACATGGTTTTCAGGAGCACATCTAAGCTGTACCTGCACAGAAAAGAGAAGCACAGCAGAGAGAAAAATATCAGGAGAGAACCAAGGCCAGTCATCAGCAAGCGCAGGAGAGGAGGTGCGTATCCATGCCAGGTCTGCGGAAAAGTCTTCCTCCATCATTTGTCACTGAGGGCACATTACAGACGGCACACAGCCTCAAGCTTCACCACAATCAAAAACAAAAGCCAGTCTGTAGGATGCACCACCAAAGACGTATCAGAAAATAGACCAAATAAAGTAAAGACCAGCCTAGGAGATAACAAGACTGTTAGGGCTGGTCCAGGGAGGCCCAGGAAAGTGCCCAGATTAGATAACAAGGTTACTGATCCAGGGAGGTGCAGAGAAGTGCCTGAGGTAGAGGATGAGGACGAGGAGGAGGAGGTGGAGAGAGAGTTCCCATGCCCCTCCTGTGCAGAGGTTTTCTCTCTGCAGTCGCAGCTAAGGAAGCACGTGGAGCTCCACCAGTCCTCCGTGAAGAGGAGACAGTGCAGCGTGTGCACAAGCGAGATGGACACCTGTAAATGGCTGGGCTCAAAGAGGCAGAGGCTGTACCACTGTGTGCCCTGCCAGCAGGGCTTCTCAGCACTGGACTCTTTCCTAGAACACTGTCAGGAGCACCTGCGAGTCCGGGTGGAGGAGGACAGCATCACAGAGGGCTACACACATCAGGCCAGCAAAGCCTGAGATTCAGTTTGAATGTCATCAGCGATTGCCTATTTGCCTTGAAGGGTTAGAGAGCAGAGAGTAATGAAATCTCTATGAAATTCTTGTTGATCATCCAGTTCATTGATTGAGCATTCAGAACATCTTGTTTTTATACCTTTTGCGGTTGGTTTAATGCTATCCACATCAAGGGTGAAAGAGAATTCATTGTTAAAGGATCATACTGGAGTTTTTGCATGTTCTATTTAGCCCTTTTACTAAATGTTTTCTACATTTTAGGTGGCCACTTATTTCTTTTTCAGTACACTGTAGTATGTAAATCAATTTGTGTGAGATCCATCACAGTGACCATTTAGTTGGTTAACCTTTTAACGTTATCACTACATGTTGATACATTTGAACATTTTAGTTTGTTGGTGTGCTTATGGGACGTTGCACCATCCCAGATTTGAGTCACTTACAAAGAAGCACTGCTTTAACAAGACAATCTAACAAGACAAGAAGTAAATGTGGGCCTTGCAAAAAGGATTGTGTGTGTTGTTTGCTCTAAGATAAACTGGAGTATCCCACAAGCACTTGTGTGCACCAAGGACTAAATACAAGTGTTGATTTTCATACTTTAATGAAATGCATTAAAACTTGTGGCAACCTGAAAAGTTGAAAAAGAAAAAAACATGCAAAAACGCCAGTGTGCTTCCTTCATACAGTTTTGCATACCATCTGCTCAACCATGGTACATTCTCGCCAAAGCGCTGCCAGAGATATCCTGTTTGCTAGAGTCTGTTTTTACACCAGACATCTGGAGTGCTTTAGCTAAGTAAGGTCAGATTTGTCTTCTGCTGAATTTTAGTTATTTTTCTGTGTGTCATTTGCTGGATCATCACTGTTGTGTGTTGGACCTGGGTATTCGCATGTGCATTGAATTCGTAGCACTGCTTAGATGGAAATGTAGTGCTTTGGTCAAGACAACAACGTCCCATGGTGTGAATGAAATGAAAAGTGTGAAACATGTTTTGAGCACTTTTATGTGCTGTTTCTGGGTTACAAAAGGTGGTAGTTGTTATTGCCCCAATCTATAGAATGAACACACTTTTAATGGCTGTCCTGGATAGTTATACCTAATACAATGCCTTTCATTATGTCCTGTGTTTTTAGCTGGCATGTACTTGGATGATATTACACAGCTATGCAAACAGATAGACTTATGGCAGCCTTTCAGTAAGTCTGTGATGCTTGATAAGTGCGCTTTGGTGAATGAACTAGGATCAACATGAGTTCTTTTTTTTTTTTTGTCTAAAGGATTTTCAGCTACTGTTTTTTTTTTTTCAAAGTGCGATGGTGAAAATGTAGAAAAAATTATTTAATAGGTTTTGAAGCTTCCACTTTTTTGAGGTCTTTTGTAAATTAGTTTATGGTTCTTTATAGATAACATAATTAAAACAACAGTTTTCATGAGATGTTTTGTCTGTGTTCTTTATGCTGGTTTTGTGATTAGTCAAGTTTTTTTTTTTATACTAGTAAACTGAGTAGTCTGTAAGTTCCTGAGCACTTTCTGCACTGTTAACATATGTTTGCACGCTACATTTGCTAACATGTTTAAAACTCTACATATTCTACAGTAGAATGGCACCAGTAGTGGTAATACAACATCAAACCTTTTATGCAAAAAAAGTCTTTGGGTGCAGAGAACCACAGCTCTCATCAAATCTAATTTGTTTGTTTTAAAGTGGACGGTCTTGTCGTCTTCCTTCCTGCCTAAAATATGTACAAAAATAAGAAAGCAAGTCAAACATCACACATTTTCTAGAAAACGTCTGGTCAGTTAATTATGGAAATTAGCTATGAAGATGATAACATAATTTGTTATTTTATCCAAGTGTATTTTGTGCCTTTTCCTTCCTTCATTCCCCTTAATTTTATATGGAGAAAATACTTGAAACATGTCAGCTGAAAGTTATATTTTTGTACACAACAATAAAAGAAATCCTAACCGACTGTGCCTCCTCCTCCTGGCCTCATGGCGGCGCTGTGCGGACACAGCACCAGAAAGTCCATGATGGAAGTTCACCGGTGAACTTCCGGTCCTTCGGCGCACATTTTCCTTCCGTGGTTTTGTGAAACGAAGTTCATACGAGCAGCTTTGCCGGCGTGTAGAAAACTAAGACAACATGAGCAAAGCACACCCACCCGAGTTGAAGAAGTAAGTTGTCGAGTTTGTATAAATAAACCCGCACTCCGCCATTCGAAGACGCTTTGTATTCTAAGCCTACACGCACAGACTAGCAACCCTGCTACATTGTTTGCAACGGAAAAAAGCTAACATTAGCTAGCAGCCTGACTGGGTTACTTATCTGTTAGCCTCTGTGATGTAAGCTAATGTTGTTCTTCTTTTTTCAGATTCATGGACAAGAAGCTTTCGTGTATGTATACCTAAAAGCTGATGTTCAAACCCACTCCAGTTTGATTTCTGGGTTGTTGGTTATCTGATCTGGAAACACTCGCTAACATACATCTCCTTTGAATGCTTTGTTGAATTGGCTCTGAAGCAGCATTAAACATAGGAAACATGGTTTGTTTCATCAGTATTTATTGCTATTTAATGCATCTTGTTATTTGCAAACTCAAGGCAAGGCAACTTTGTATAGCACATTTCATACAGCAGAGATAAGATTTACAATTTAAAAGTGAAAAAATACAAGCAAGAGATACACAATTTAGAACTAAACTAGTTAATTTAAATCTAGTGAAAATAAAGAGATAAAAGAACACAGCAAATACTCCCACATTTAGAGGCACAATTAAATTAAAAACAATATTGATGGCTATTTAAAACCTAAGTTAACTTGAGTTTTTAGCCATTACTGCCTAGATTAGGCAGTGTAAAATAGGGACAGTGGTCAGCGTTGGGGCAGAAATCACCTTCGCAACAAAGCACATCAGCAAAATTATAAATAAAACATTAGCTACATCCTCACTGGTTTGGACTATAACTGCACACTATAGTCCAAAAGTGATCCTGACTAAGCCGCCAATTAGGATTTTACTTCCTGGTTGGAAGGTGCAGAAATATGGTAGAAACCAGCTGGATAATTTACTGGTTGTCCCCAGCCTTAGATATGTGACCATGTTCAAGATTATAATAACAGTATTCAGGTCTCCATTTAGTGTACATTCAAGTTACCAAAGTGAATTGAGTGTGCTTGAATACACTGGTTTAAGTGCTACATGCTGTCTATTGTTAACTGGTTCCCAGTCGTGAAAATTAGAACTACAGGGTTCGTACAAAGTCTTGAAAGTTTGGAAAATGCTTAATTTTAACCGTTACGTTTTTAAAGTTAGTAATATGCCTGGATTTGAATATGCTCCTTGAAAAATACTTGATTTTCATAAACTTAATTTTGGCTGGTCATTAACACACTGTACTGTGGTGTGATGCTCTCCAACGTAAAGATGGAAAAATTGGAAAAAATTGGCGTTTGCGATTCATAGAAAATGAATGTGGTTATTTACTGTAAACTACAGTCACAATCTGATCAGGATAGGAAACTGTCAAAGTATAAGTGATACTGCCACGATGGTTAGCAGTCGCCTCATACTAACGTAACACAAAACAGCACAAGAGTAAATCCTTTGAAAGCAAGGTGGACTTTTGAACTGAAAAGGATTAGTGATTAAACCAAACATGCAAGATTCATCAGTGATTTCTTTTGTCCTTTTAGTGAAGTTAAATGGTGGCAGACACGTGCAGGGCATCCTGCGAGGGTTTGACCCCTTTATGAACCTGGTGGTGGATGACTCTCTGGAGATGGGCCCGGGAGGACAACAGAACAACATCGGCATGGTGGTCAGTACCTTGGCGAGCATTACTCTGTATTTGTCTTATTGTCAGCATATCCCATGAAAAGAACAGGGCTGTGTCTATTTATTCTTTATTTTGGTCCAAATTCTGAGTCTGAAAATGATGCTTTATGTTGAACCCTTAAAAACCCCACAGTGGAATGAAAATAGTAGTGACCATGGCAGGTACAGTACTTTCTGAGAATGTTTTACAAGGGTCAGCTCTTAGGAAAGAGATATGGTTAACCTTTCTTTTTCTAAGCAAAGGTTACTCAAACAGGAGGAAATAGTGTATTTGTTGGGGACTATTTTCAGCTGCGGATTAATCCTCATTTGGTGCTCTAGTGAGTATTTGGGGCAGCAGGACGGTGAATGTGGGATTGTTTCCAAATAAACCAGAGTGTGTGTGTTCATTGTAATGAAGGAACTTGTCACCCAGTCCAGCAGTGTGGCTCATTGATGTGTTTTAATAGTTTTTATGGCACAGAGGAAGAAGATATATCAGGCTGTGATACACACACACACAATACTTGTTAGTAGATACATTCACTGCTGGTTTGGATCTGCGCATAGGATTTTTTTGACAATAGGAAAAATGAAAAAATCTCCAGACTTATCTTTCATTGACAGCTCTAATGTTTTGATTTCTGGGAATGTGCCTCTTTCACAGCAGACATTTTGACTTGTCATAGCAGGAAAGCACAGGTGTACTTACACAACGGCTGCGCCCGACTAGTCAAAAAAATGACTTCCTATGTCTTTTCCTAAACACTTTTCCTTGACCTCAATGGAAAACGCCATGATGTGAAGGAAAATTCATAAGGACTAAAAGACAACCACGGTGCTAAGAGAATCCCACTTCACATACACCAGGCTATGTAACTCTGCTATGGCGGATGTTATTGACATGGGTCTGCCGTGGTCGCTTTAAATGTTGCAGCTGTAAGGAAATGTGGGACAGCATTACCTCCTTTCCTTTGGTAAAGGATGGTCCAATGTACCCTATGCTAACAGAGATGAGAAAGGAAGCACTGAAGCACCTTTCCTTAGCATTTAGAGAATTCGACCAGCTGTTATCATGGCTGCCACTTAGAGACTTCCGGCTCATTTTGCTTAGTTAGGAACCTTCCTAAGATGCACAGTATCGGGGCCCTGTACTGTCACACCTGGATGGTATGCAGACATCATAACCAGTCAGAGTATTTTGCTGTTTTATATGCCTGCTGTGTACCGTTATACCAGGAAAAACTGTCAGGATTTTAAATGATGCTGTGGGAGGGCTGTATTCTGAGTAACTCAATTCTACACTGAAACCTGTTAGGAAGTCTGTTTTAAATGCAGTGTGTGGTCTCATTTCTCATAGGTCATCAGGGGAAACAGCATCATCATGTTGGAGGCCTTGGAGAGAGTATGAGAGAAGAGGAGGCGGAGAGGAGGATCCACACCTTTTTTACATTCTGTTATCCCTTTTAGTTACTACTTTGTTTGAAAGAGGCAAAGCAGTTGTGTGTTTTTTGAATTGTAACACGTCTTCATCTGATTTCCATTGACAGGGATGTTTTGTTTTGGACATGTTTGAAATGCGTAATCTTGTGAATAAATCTTTTTTTTTGTATTTTGTGTTTGTGCATTCAGTTTACGATGTAACTGTAGCAACAGGCAGATTAACGACAATATGAACCTAAATATGAGAATTTAGTCAAATATTTGATTTACCCCTGTAGGTAAATTCCCATGAAGCTCCCCTCCACCAAAGGCTTTTATTTTAAAGGGCAGGGTCTGCTCCTGAACAGCAGTCCTGCAGCTGATAGGGAATCTGGTGCTGGATGTTGTTACAGAAGTGCATAAGCTGTTTATATTTTAACATTTCTATTGATCCTTTTTAACCAGAAAGGTCCCATTGAGATACTTTTATCTCTTCTGTCAGGAAATCCTGCTCAAGATGGGCAGCAGAAAAAATAAAAGTACAAACAGACAGATAACATCACAAAAACATAACCAAAACACAACAGACGCAAAACATACAGGGATCAGGAGCTAAAAAGAATCATGGCAAATACTGGCACCTGTTAAAAATAACATTGTTCTGTAAAAACTCATTTTAACACATTTTTAAACATGTCAAGAGAGGGTTAAGATTCCAAGTTAAGCATGCCTTGCAGCTCATTCAGAGCTTGCAGGGTATGAAAGGAAAAAGCAGATTTACCCAGTTAAAATCAGATGATTTAAAGAGACAGCCACATTACAATGAGCAGAGTCAAACGGAAAACTGCAATTTAAGCCTGTGGTTTAGACACTAAATAATTTAGTTATTTATTAGTCCAGCTATTCTTAACAAAACCGAGTGGGTAAAATCGTGCTGAATATTTTAGTCTGTTTTATATCTTCAGCAGAACTATGGGGATCAGAGGGAAGGTTATTAACACTGCGAGAAAGCTTTAGATTTCAGTCAGGAGTGGTGATGCTGAAGCAGGACCAATAGAGAGCGCTATCTATCTGAAGGAAGCACTTCCTCCTCCGGGGGACTTTTATTTTGAAAGCCGATTGTCGTCACCGCGGACACGTTTCTTGACGTTCTGTGTCGTAGCCGTTTGACGGTATGTGGAAAGTAGCAATGTCGGAGGAGGTTGGGAAGGCGCTACAGTCGGTAGTAGATCGGGTGAACCAGGCGGCGGCACGGCGGCCCAAGGTAACTGCAGCCCGGGAGGCTCCGCTCGGGAGCACCGCTGCCGTCGCCCCACTCTCGGGGTCCGAAAAAGTCGTGTTGCGGCGGCACGACTCGTTATGTAAGGCTGCCAAACACCTCAACCTTTGGATGGGAGATAGTCGGGCTTGTGGCAGCACTTTCATAACACCGTGCATGGTCTATTAGTGGCAGTATAATATGCGTGGGAGCAGGATGATTATGCTTACAGACGGTTTCTGTATGCACTTAGAAATAATGCCTGTAATCATGCTTTTATGATTGGCATTCGGCATGTTTGTATGCTATTCATTTACACGCCTTTGACCAGCCTGTCCTCACACTCTGTGAAAGATGTCCACTAGTGAAGATGTCATCTCCATGAAGTGCTCCCCCATTAAAATAGCATCAAGGTTGATATCTAGGTCAAAGCGTGTAGGAATGCACAGCATCTCTCCAACATCATCCAGATTTCACCCAATGGCTTGTTACTAATGATCTAAATCATCAGTAGAGCTGACTGCATGATGTGTAACTGCATCTCAACATGTAGCAGCAGCCAGGAAACAATCATTTCCATCCTTGTTTTGCTGGATCCTGACAGGGCTGAGTCACTGTTCTGCCAGAGCCAAAAGACCTCAGCTAGCATGCTGCATCACACACTGAGCTCCTCTACTGATACATTCACTGATACAGATAGAAAAATGAGCCTGTTTTGTCCTTCCTCAGATACTACCAGCTGTGCCGCCCCGCCTCGTAGCTGTCAGCAAGACAAAACCCCCAGACATGGTCGTGGAGGCCTACAGACAAGGGCAGCGTAACTTTGGAGAAAATTATGTGAGTATAGAACACTGCTGGTCTGCATTACTCCAAACTTTCCTAGTGTCACTGCGTCAACAAAACAGAGAGGAATAATAATGTAGAGATTGACCTCATCCTTTATCTCCAACACCAGGTTAATGAACTTGTGGACAAAGCTTCAGATCCTCTGGTGGGTTTATATATTTTATATGGTACAACAGATTTCTTCACCACCCAAGTTTGCGACAAGTTTTTACAGAATTTCTTTTTCCCTCATCCAGATTTTAGACTCATGTCCAGAAATCAAGTGGCACTTTATCGGCCATCTACAGAAGAATAATGTCAACAAACTCTTGGGTGAGTGATTGTCAACTCTCCTGCTCAAGCTTCGTGTTAAAAAAAACCTTGCACTGAGTCATGTCTTTCTGTTCCCAGGCGTGCCAAACCTGTTCCTTGTGGAGACCGTCGACTCGGCAAAACTGGCCGACAAGGTCAACAGCTCATGGCAGCGCATCAGAGGAGCCAACACACAGAGGTTAAAGGTCATGGTGCAGATCAACACCAGCGGAGAACAGAGTTAGTGTTGTGTGTTTTCCTGCTCTAAGCTGATCACAAACACAAAGCCAGTTGTTCACCAACCAAAGTATGTCAAATGTTTGTTGTAGGTAAACATGGCCTGCCACCAGAGGAGACAGTGACCACAGTGAAGCACATTGTGTCCCAGTGCTCCGCCCTGCACTTCTTAGGACTCATGACCATCGGGCGCTACGGCTACGACCTCACCATGGGCCCCAACCCGGACTTTCAGGTACAGAAGACTCTTCTCTTTGAACTGCATTGCATTTATCTGTGATGTATTTTCTGTGTGCACCAATAATATAGGCTTTTCACACTGGCACAGTCCTGGCACATTCCAAGTGAGCTAACCCCGACTTTAGCCTAGAGCTTGCTTCCCCTGCTCTGCAGCAGAAAATCGACTAAACACTGGGCTAAAAGGTGCCAGTGTGAAACAGGGCTAAGTTAGCCCAGGGCTAAGGATATGCAGTGTGAAAAGCCTCAATACTGTGGTAAACTATACATTTGATCACTATTACAGTGGACTAAAACAACAAAATCGAAGTATATTAAATAAAAAGAAGAAAAATTAGTCTTGCAGCCTCCAAAACCTAAATATTTCCAGTTTGAACCTGCCAAATGTAAATGTATACTGTATATCTACAGTTAACTAAAACCCACATGTACGAACTCTACACTAATACAAATATATGTTCGTTCAGACTCAGGGCCAATTGTTCTTATACATGACAGCCAAAACACTGCAGCTTAAAACTAAATGAAATGATAAATGCACATTTCTGAAAGATCAAACTGATACAAACCTATAAATCCAATTTGAAAACTGAAAAAAAACATTATAAAAACATGCATATCTCAACTAGAGGTAGACAGATAAATTGTCCGGGCCGATATTAGCTTATTGCCGATATATGGTTGTATGAGTTGGCTGATAAGTAACAAGAGACGTCAGCACAGAAACTCAAAAACTGGGTTTGAGGTCAACTAGTTTGTCCACCAGAGAGCGCTGGCAAGTTGATTTTTACACTGTTAAATGTCCTTAGATTGTACCATAGTCACACTTATTTCAAAAATCAAATCTAAGGGATTCAAGATTGTTTGTTTATTTATGTATCTTTCAGCCAATATATGTGGTTTTTTAAACTCAATATTTGGCCTAAATAATCGAGTATCAGTTGGGCTCTAATCTCATCGATGTGTCCCTCTGGTAGATGCTGCTGAGTCGGAGGCAGGAGGTATGTGACAGTCTGAAGCTGCCTCTGGAGGAGGTGGAGCTCAGCATGGGTATGTCCACGGATTTTGAACATGCGGTGAGTATGAATTCTTATCAGCTTTCATAATCTCTTTTTAAGCACAAATAATAGCCAGAATGAATTTCCCCTCTTTGGCAATTTCAAAAACTTGATTTTAAGCTTTTTTTTTGTTTGTTTTTTTTATTCTTAAATTTAAAATCTTCCAGAGAACTGTTTACTTCAAAATCCATCGCACATTTTTATACTTTTTGTACAAGTTGAATGAATAAATAACAGAAAATAACTAAGAGACACGAACTCAACCAAACCAAAACAAACAAAAAGTAAATGAATATCCAAAACCTTTTAGTTTCAGAGGTTCTTCTAAGTTGAAAATATACTTTAGGTTTCACATATTCAAAGGAAAATATTACAACGCTGTAAATTCAGTGGTATTTCAACATAAAGTTGTTGTTTTTTTAGATTAGATTCAACTTTATTGTCATTGCAGAGTACTGAGATAACAAAATGCAGTTTAGCGTCCAAGCAGAAGTGCAAAAAGCAGTAAAGTGCAGAGTAATGTTACATATGTATAGAGGTAATATATAAATAACAGCGAGGATGTGCAGTAGTTACAGTCAGCAGTGCAGGTATAGTATAAAGTAATGCTAATAGTAGACATTATGTATAGAATAAACAGCAGGAAGTATCAGTGTATACACAGCAGTGGTTCTGTTACATTCAGTAGTGGTTAAAGTTGACTCTTGGGTATTCAGTTGCCTGTAAGAATTTCATTATTTGATTCCATGACAATGTGACAATTTCATGTAAGTCAGCATATCATCTTCGTCTATTATGTTCACTGAAGTTTTTTTCTGTGCTCCTGTGTTTGTGAAGATCGAGGTGGGCTCCACCAACGTGCGAGTGGGCAGCGTTATATTCGGCAACAGGGAGTACCCCAACAGTGCAGCGAACACTCCAAATCCCAGTCCAGCTCCCAGTCCAGCTCCCAGCCCGGAGAAATCCTCCAAGATGGTGTCCGAAGAGGCCGCCAAGAAGATGCAGCACCTCACTGTGTCTGGACACTAAGACGAGCTTCTCCTCCTCTGAAATACCTTTAAGAAAGAGTTCAAGCTGAACAAAGCAGTGAGGCACATCATGTCCACAGAGCCATGTGGAGCTAGGATTGCAAAATTCTCGCGTAATTTTAAAAGTGTATTTGCCTAATCCTCTTCACTTTTTTGTGTGCCCTTCTTGCTCTTTTAAGCATTAAAAAGTGGCATTCGGCACTAGTACCGAACTAGTTCTACCTTTTTTAAAAGTAGTGTGTTACTAACCTATAGTGCTCTGACTTCCTTCTCATGGAAATCTCTCCTACAAGATTACTGGATACAAGACAAACGTACAACTACTGAAAGCATGGTTACACACGGAAAATGATTTCACATGAGTTAGTGAGGGTTTGTTGTGCTGATGTGATATTTTCTACCTTTCCAACCCAACATGTGACAGTGTCCCAGAGATCAGGAATTCCACACGGTACAGTGTTTTTGTTGTACAGATGAAACAAAGACTTGATTTAATAAATAATTTATCCCTTTATAATGACATAGTATTGTGCATTTGATATTGTTTCGTACGGTCTCTATTCTTGATATTAACAAATCCGAGAGTAAACCTGAAGAAAGTGTTTTGTTTCCATGTAGCAGTCTTGTGTCCGTGCTGTTCTGTGCTGCATCGTCGGAGCAGAAAGGGAGTGAATCTATGCAAAGTGGTGATTTTGTTTGAGTAGATTTTGCAGCTATCATGGTGTCGCAGGGGTTTCCTCAAAGATGTCACAAGGTCAGTGTTTTTCTGTCTCCATGAAAAGTGCTTTCATTGTCAGTGATAAAAAAACAAAAAAGATTGATCAGCTTGTGGTTGCTGTCTTAACGAGGCGTTGTTTGGTTTGGAATCTGAGGGGAAGTTGAAGCCAAGCAATAAATCTTATTGTTGAAAATATCTGCCATTTGCTGTGTATTTCTTCTAGTTAGGGCAAAGTGGCATAAATAACATCAGAGGCAGACAGTAGTTTGGCCAAAGTTTCTTTATTAAGCACATGGAGGTGACATCTGGACCACAGTAACACTTTTTAGAGTGATAAAAAAAGAATTTAACGCCCGATTATATTGCATCTGAAGAACTGGACTCAAATCTAAACTGCATGTAAAAAGAAAAGAAAAGATAACCCTGTTAAAATAAGTACCCGCTGACACACTATATTCCTTTCTAATGATACTTCTTCTCATTATGAATCGGAATTAACAGAATTTATTAAATAGAATAGATAGTATTAAATAGAACTCCAAATTCCTCATGAAAATCACAGTAAAATAAGAGTAAAATGGGCTTCAGCTCAGCAATAAAACACAGGCTACGACCGCTCAATAAATAAGTTCTATGACACTGATGGAACAAAAACCTGTTGACACGATTAAAGATCATTCAATCTGTGTAAAAGGCATTAGAAAATGAACAGGACAGTCAAGAAGCTATACCTGTTATTTACAACATACAGTAGAATCCTGTTATTAATAGACGAGTATCACAAACGGTATCTACAGACCTAGCTCTGCTAAAATGTACAGGTAGAAACTATATACAGTCGGTAGAAGGATGGATGGTAACGTTTTATGTTGACCCTCAATTTCACATTTATAAGCAATATATATTAGAAACCCTTATAAATGTGGATGTTAGCAGATACGAGGACATTTTAAAGTGTTTATTAATGTATTTATAACTTATCTGAAGTGTCTGTAAATGGTGTAGAAACATAATGAATGATTTACTATAGTAGATGAATATGAAATATGAGGTATTTATTATATAAACTGTGGGCATTTGTTGTATTTACTAAATAAGTATTTATTTATTTACAAAAATATCTTGCCTACTGAGCCTACTCCCTTAGCTGATGAAGGCAACCAGATGAGGCAGAAAACTAGTAAGAATGTTTGGGTTTTTTTGGTCAAATACTATTTCTGAAATCAAGAATGACCCTTCAAGTAATAATGGTCCACAAATAAAAGAACAAACACTTTAAATGTCCCCAACGCTGCTTACAACTACATTTGAGTAAGTCTTTATAAACTGCTTATAAATGTTAAATACGGGAGTTAAAGTAAAGCATTATCAAATGGATACATAAGGAATCAAGGCCAGTGTCATATTTGCATAAGTGACCACTTGATGAACACAGCTGAAAGGTTAGAAGTTACAAAACCTGGAAATAAAACGATGTGCAACACTAACAGTGACAAAAAAAAATGGCCGACACAAACTCATGTATTGATAAACTCCTCGGTTGTGACTTGTAACAGTTTTAACATTCGGCCATTCACTCCTGCGTGACCATAGAAAAACAATCTCACATCACATCTCTGCGTCTTCTTGCACAGGAAGACAGAGAGATGATGTGTCAGGTCTTGCCAAGGAAACACAACAAGAAAAGCAAACGGAGAAATAACTATAGCCTAAAACGGGATCAATAACTGGGAATTTGCTCGTACCATTTATGGCTGATATTAAGACCTCCTGGATGTTTCTGCACTGTGGGTGGGCGTCTCTCCAATTCAGTCAGTCAAGTCCGTCTACTTGTGTTTATGTTGCTTCACGATGCCGCCGTCGGCTCAGACAGACTTTACACCAGTTTCTTGGCCTCAAAGAAGCTTTTGAGGTGCTTCATCTGCCAAATGCCAGTGACGATGAGGATGAGCGTCTGAGCGATGGACCACCAGAGGACACGCTGGTTGGTGCTCTCGCTTGTCATGCGAAACCTCTCCTCGCGATACTGCACAAGACACGACACACAATGAAGTCACCAGAGCGGCCTCGTGGCATACACAGCAAATCTCAGGCATGACTTGGTGCACTTGTATTTTTGTACTGACCCTCTGGTAGTTTTGCTCCTTCTGGATCTGTTCCACTTGGTCCAGTAGCTGCCGGACTCGCAGCTGCAGCTCGGTGAGTTTGTCCTTAGCTGCAATTTCAGGGTAGTTGTTGGTATGTTCTCCAACCTGAATATCCAGATGCACTCTCTGCAACATGAGAAACAAGACCGTTTGAAACCTATTAGCTTGTTTTCTGTGGGAATTAAAAGAATTGATAATATCCTTATTTATTTATTTATTCCTTTTCTTATTTTTTCCTTCCCCTATTCTAATTGTTTGTCATTGTCCTTTGACTGGGTTTGTAATAAGATAACCTCAGAACACTGTTAACACTACTGCCAATTGTGTATGCCATTAATTTCTGTGCAAACAAAAAAAAAAAAGAATTGATAACTCTGATAGGGATGTTTCATGAAAAAAAAAGACCTTATTGTGGAATTATCCTAAAAAACGGACCCAGGATTAAGCTAAATTAATATGATCAGACTAACAGCGATTCATAATAAAGAAAACAGATATGTGAAAGCATATAGCTGTGTGATGCCACGGAGCAGCACAAAAAAAACATGTAATAAGGAAGAAAACACTGAAGCCAAAATGAACAAAACAAAGCAAAAGAGTTGTGAACATGATGCAGTGAACTATTCTGTTAGCTCAGTTTGTTGCAGCGCTTCATCGTGAGTTTGAGTCCTGTGTGAGTAAATTAAAGTGAATTTCTTTTATATTATAAATGCTGAAACTTCACATAAGAGAAGATCATAGGTCCCAAACCAGAGAACTCTTCCAGAATATTCATACATGCTTATAATGGTGTAAAAAACAAAGGGATTACAGGGAAATTATACAAGCATATGACCTCAATGAATAAAAACTCAACAAATGACAAAGTCCTGCTGGAGGGAGAGTGGATCTGCACTGGTGGAACTGGTGGATCAAACATTTTTCTGGATAAAATGGAACATTTAATGTCTAAGATGCTGGGTTTCAGTATTGATGTTTCGTTTCACTTTCTGTGGTAAAAATAACTGTTACCAAATGCTGGCTTCAGAAGCAGAAATGGACCGAAACTGTTGAGTTTCTCTGCAATTTAAAATGTTATAATAAATACATAAGTTGCTGAATCTTAATGCAGCACGGCAATAAACGCCTTCTGTCCCTCTTGTATTTTTAATAAGATGGATATCTGGGGGTCTGTGTCTTTGATTTAACATTTAAAGGCCCTGCATATCCAAGTTGAACCTTATTCTGCCTCTTCTCAAGCCTGTGTGGGAGTGTACAGACTGCGGTTGATTGACATCTTTCCCTCACCCTCCTGTTAGCTGTGTTGCACCTGGTAGGACGGGACAAATTACACCTTGATTGTTGTTAAAAATGGTACATTAAGTCTGATGTCATTCCCAGCATAACTCTGCCTAACCGAAGACACCTGAGTGGGTGTGCAGGACCATTCAAGAGAGAACAAACAGTAAAAATGCTACTTACTATTACTTAGTACAGCTCTGGGGTCAATTTGTTTACAGTCTTTGTTTTACTGCAGTGCATTTAAAAGCACATTTGTTCAGTGGAATACTGTGCAGATAATAAATAAATCTGATCTCAATTATTTTTCAGTCTTCAGTGCAGCCCGTGTCGAAATGTTCAAATTGACATGTAATACAAACTGCAGCAGTAAAGAGAAAATTTTAGGAAGAAACTCTGCAGAAAATTCAGTCAGATTGATTGTTACAGTGCTTAAGCCTGAGGTGAAACTAAGCCTGAAAACTAGTCTGACGTGGACCAGAGGCCTGTACTACGAAGCAAATTCAACATACCCTGGATATCTTTTCGTTATCTGGCTTCACTGAGCCTAACAACCGCGATCCCGCTAAGCGGTCACACGACGCTGGTTATCAACTCGATAAGTCAACCCAGGGTTTCCCAATCTAGCCATGAGCATATACGTTCACATACAAGGGGTGGAGTTTGCAGCATTTGACCAATCACAAACATGACAGGTGTACTGGCAGCAGAGCGGTATACTTTAGAAACGAAGAGCAAACTATAAGAGAAATACGAAGCAGTTAAACCCATCATCCAGGCTAAAAGCAACACAGCTGCAGCTCCAAAAAGATATCGGTTATAATATCAGTGCCCCATCATTACGGACAAACTATAATTACATTTGTGTATTCCATTAAATGAATGTGTCGCTTAGATGTTCTTATGGCGTGTATGACAAGTTTAGCCAGATTTTTTCAGCTGCAACCCCGGCGGTATAAAACGGAGCAAATAAAAAAATAAATATAAAAACATAATTCAAAGCGGTACAACAAGTACAAGGCTTTAGTGCTTCAGTCAGTCTCTGTTGTAGGATGATATCGGGATACAAAAGCACAATGAAATGGCTTTGACTTTGATTGCAAGAAGCTGACACAGATGAGTCAGTCCCTCCGATGAGAATCTATATAAAAAATCGTCAGTGAAAGCCGAAGGGTTTTGCCGGTCTCTGAACACCACCACCACCCCCACCACCCCTTCTCACGATCTGCCCACCATGATCCACAGGATCTTCTACGAGTGGTGAAGAGAATTGATTGGTCAGTAGGCGGTGCTTTTATATGCGTTGATCTGTTATCTCAAACGTAACCTGCTCCGGAGCAGGTTAGGCGTGCAGCATAAGTTACCATGGCCCTGAAAACCCAGGGTTAAACCTGAAGTTACCTTGCTAACCCCAAATCCTGCTTCGTAGTACAGGCCTCAGGTTAGTCTGGAGGGTTAAGTTGCCATGGTAACTTCAGACGTCAGACTTATCTAATCCTCCTTTATGAAACAGAATGTCCTGAAAATAAAAGCCTGATTTTCTGAAGTAAACCTGGTTTAACATTTTGAAGGAAAATAACGGGTCAAAGCAGTGACTACGTTGTGTACCAGTTTTCCTCCTGCAAACAGAGCCATCTTGGTGGAGTTGGAGTGCAAACAGATCTGATGTTCTCCAGGAGTGTGGGAGGTGAAGGTGAACCGTCCGTCTGACCCATATTGACGAGAAAGGATAATCTGGAAGAGTTGTAAGAGAAAAATCTTTAGATTCTATTCATATGTTTGGGGGTGTGTTCCTCCCACCTCCCCTGTCCTTACCTTTGTATCTGGATCCTTGATCTCGACATGCATCCCAAGGCCGGGGGTAGCAGGGAGGAAGGAACTGGTCTGTTTGTCCCAGAGCTGAGTCCTGTACTTTCCTGTCAGACAGGCAAAGCAACATAGACACATGCCATCACGTCATCCAGTAATCACTCAAAGGAGAGGAACTTTGCCAGACTGCTGCACCAGTAACATAGCAATAGAATAAAATTTATAATCAAAATATACTTAGTAGAAATATTAATATTGCAAATGGGGGTATTCAACATAATGTAGCCTTCAGTGCCAGAAATATAACAACACATAATGTATGAAAAGGAAAATAAATGTAAGTAAACATACATAGACAAAGAACAATGATACAATGTGAGCATATAAGTTTTAGTAATGCCAGAGCCTACTGTTCTGACATTAATTGACATATGATCACTTTATAAAGTTGATATGGAGAACTTTGTTGCAAACAGTTGATTATTTACACATCCATCAGACACAGAGTAACATCAGCATTAACTTGGAGTCATGTTTCTGGCCACCTGATGAATATAAGTGCAGTATTCACGCTCCTTTTATCTCTGTTTTGGTCTCCACCAGCTCCTGAAGGACATATCTGGCTCTTTAGCTGCTAAATGCTCCTCTGTGTTCACCAGCTAGTCGCTGACTTTGTCCGTCTATGGGTTTATCGGAGCAGCCAATGAGAGAGGTGAGAGTGAACCAATCGTTGAGCGCCATAAAACCAAAACAATTAGCTGAAAGGTGCTAAAACGCTCAGTAGAGCTGATAGTACAAAATAGTTCTCTGACTGTTCGTCACTACGAGTGACACCTTTCACATTACACAGTTATTTCATAAATTGTTAATATATAATAATAATTATAGCAGCATTTTAAAAAAACGAATTAAAGGGATATATTTTTTAAGTATTTAATAACGTTTTGAGTTTTTATTATTAAGGCTTTTTATCAACTGTTCTGGAGCTAGATAAAACTTTTTCATTGGGAATCAGAACATCCATTACACTTAAGATTGTGTCTCAACATGGAGACATATTTCTGGAAACTGGTAGCACCATCATACCAGAATTTCTAGGTGACGTCTGTTTCCCCCCGTATTTACATGTATACAATGGTAGTATAGCATAAATACGGAAATATAATATAAATACATACAATTTATGTTTAACTGTATTGTTCAGGTTGCGCGTTATAGACAAACGGGATGCAAAGTGGATTCATATGAGTGATGGTAATTGTAAACCTTCTATT
The DNA here is from genome assembly GCA_008360985.2 of Macquaria ambigua. Taxonomy (NCBI): domain Eukaryota; kingdom Metazoa; phylum Chordata; class Actinopteri; order Centrarchiformes; family Percichthyidae; genus Macquaria; species Macquaria ambigua. Next base: position 47,733 of record VMKM01001110.1, on the reverse strand, counting down.
AGAAATTGTTCCCTATCACAATATTATTGTCAGAAATACTTAAATCTCAGGGCGACAATGCTGCTTATTATTTACTACTACGAATTCCTGATATCTACCATCGCCAACAGCTGTCGTGAAGGAAAGGACAGTTAAAAATAAAACCTTTAAAATCTTTCATCGCATTTTGGATCACTATCGCTTAAATATATCATGACATCAGTGACATATATTATAGTTATTATTCTGAATGGAGTAATGCTATCGCTCCAATCAGGGCGAAGTCTAAAGAGGATAACGAGCAGCTACAAAAGCCTGCAGAAAACTTTGCAATTTTAAGGCTAATAACCTTTTAACTATGAACTAGACGTCTCTTCAAACTGCCGAGTCTTTTTGTCGTTACTACTGTCATATTCAATGGAGCATCTTTGCTGGAGCCAGCTGTTCGCGTGCAATGCTATCTAGCTAGGTACATCAAGCTAACAACCCCACAACAGATTACCTATAACCATGGTCTCGTCTGGAATTTCTTCAATGAAGCATTTCTTCTCCGTCTCTCCGATGTGGAAATAGAGTGCGTAGCTCGGATGAATCCAAGCTAATATTAAAATAACTCCAGCAGCAGGGATAGAGAGCATCATGTAGCTTCTTTCACTTCGCGCACATCAGCAAAAGACTCTTATGCTGCAGCCAGCTGACGTCATCTCCCACTGCGGAAGAAGGAAGGGGATTTCCTGAGGGAGTTTTACAGTTTCGCCCTGTGTTCCGCCTCTCAGGCAGCGCTAACTTCCACGCCTCCACACCAACCCACGAAGAGACGAGCAAATTTCTTTTTTACTGCGCAGATAATTTGAATAAACAAGCGAGGGACAGTGAATGACAGCATTCATAGTTTTAACACAAATTTAGGCTACTAGAAATCGTCTGTGACTGTATATAAAAATGTAAGGTGCAGTCAGAGAAGAGTCTTTTGTCAACTGCACTGTTTTATATATTTGTTTTGTCTCGTGAAGGTTTAGAATCGAATGGTGTATCAGATCATTTATCAAAATCAATGATCAGATATTGATTGATATTAATTAACAATTCTATACGCCTGTTAACAACGACTTGTGTGAATTAATTCCTATAAAGAATTGAGATAAGTTTAGAGTGGGAGTTTAACTCAAAGTCCACTTACTAGCTTTTTCTGGAGCTTTCAACTGCACCTCACGGTCTCCATCAGCGGACTGAGTTTGCTCAGGGTTTCCTTATTTGAGCATAAAATGAGAAAAATCATCAAAATCATCATCAAACTCGTGATGAGCACTGTGAGATGTATCTTAAAGGCCTGGAAAAAGATAGTAAGGGGACCTTGAGTTACGATTATTTTGTTGAATTGAATATAGTGTGAAATAATCATTAAATAAACATGTTGTTCAGCCTTACAAAGGACGATAATTTGTTTTGGAATTGGATCATATCAAAAAGAGAAAGATAAATTTCAAGATAGGGTTGGTAGATATTCTAAAATAATTTATGATTTTTTTTTGCCAAAAATGGAAATATTTATAAGCAACATACAGCAGACAATATGGTTAATGTTTAGTGTCATCTCAGGTTAGGTTCCTGGTATTCATTTTACAGATGACGTTTTAAATAAGAAGGTTGTGTCTGCAGCCTGAGAGGAAGTGCTGCCTGAGAGGCTTAACTCAGGGCACAATCATTATACTGTATTTCCTGAGATAACAACACCCGCCTCGGCTTTGACATATAATCTCAACTCGCCTAAAACACGTACAGTGTATTAGGATAACATTACAAAATTGGGCAAAATGCCTTTCGGAAGATACACAGTCCGTTGATGTAGGTCGTTGTTTATGTCAGTCAACAAGTTCCTCAGATTACTGGTTTGCTAATTTATCCTAGCTAGCTCACAAGCTAAATCGCTAGCTATCTAGCTTTCTAACGTTGGCTAAATAGCTACGCGTACTAACAGGTTGTATGCGATTGACAGCGTGGCTGCCAGTTATTCCGGACATCAAAACTGAAAAAGAAGAAAGGGTAAGAGGTGTTTCGTACCTGTAACGTAACGTAACGTTACGTACGTTAGCAGTGTGTTACTGTGCTGTGCTTAGTGAGGGGAAGGGGGAAGAAAACAACTTCGCTGTAACGTTAGCTGTAATAAGTATGACTTGATCATGTGCTTTTGATCATATCAAAAGTTGAAATTGACGACTGGTGGTTTTACTTCTACTTATGCTGTAAACAAATATATAAAACAAGCTACTGTATGTGTGTCTCGAGCGCTTTGCCTCATGGTTCTGGGGATGACGTAATGTTTTCCTCCAGTTCACCGTTACCTGTATGTGGGCACAAAGAAGAGTACTGGCACTTCACAAGTGAGTCACCAGACAAAAGCTTATCAGCAGGCCAGATGGCCTCCAGTCCTCAGGCACAAGACGGACCAGGATTTTAACGTGGGATTAAATTGAAAGTGAAAGTTGCTATCTCAGGGTGCCTAACGAGGACGAGGCGCGGTATACCATGTGTCAGTATATGATGATGAAGCATGCCGGTGTCGAAGTCAGTCCCACCTTAAAATACTGCTTTCCGCAGCGGGTTAGGGCTTAGGCTAGGTTGTGGTCAGGCGTAGCAGAGATAGAGTTGGGGTTAGGAATAAGGTTCAGGTAAAGGGAAACGCATATCGCAATAATAACGGTTTAATATGAGATGTCGATGTATAATCACCTGCATGTTTTTCTATAGTGATGGTGCAGCCCCAACCTGATGGCCCAATGCAGTGGGACATGTCAGGAGAGGAGAGTGGTGGGGCCCTCAGGGCCCCACCAGAGCTGGCTGCCAATGAAGTGATGACCAGGTTGCTGGGTGACAACCAGCAGCTTAGAGGTAGGATGTATGCCCATCATTTAAAGAAACAAAGCGATATTTATTCCACTCAGAGTATGGTATATCTCTGCACTTGATGCTAGTGCTGTGATGGATGCAAATGGCACATTTTTTAACAGAAACTGGTACAGGATACGGTAGAACAGTTGGAACAATAATTGGTGATTTTAAATTTTAAGGGTATTTTTAGTAATGTTGACTCTACAAAAGTAGTCATTGTTCATGTCACTGAGGAACAACAATCAGATACGTTCAGGAAATTGCATTCTGTGACAGTAAAGCAGCCTTTAAATGGTAAATGGACTGCATTTGTAAAGCGCTTTACAATTGACCTCTCATTCACCGGTACACACACACACACACACACACACACACACCAGTGGCAGCAAGCTACCATGCAAGGCTGACCATCGGCAGCCATTGGGGTTCAGTGCCTTGCTCAAGGACACTTCGGTATGTGGACACAAGAAACTTCCCCCCATGTATTTAATTCTACCTGTTGTTGAAATTGTTTCTCTGTGTTGCTCTGCATTACCTACCTGTCCTTTTACCTTCATCCTTCTGTCCTCCAGAGGCCCTGCGACGGAGCAACCTAGCCTTGCGTCAGCGCTGTGAGGAGATGGAGGAATGGCAGCGGAGGACAAGAGGGGAACGAGAATTCCTCAGCTGTCGCTTCCAGGAGGCCAGGGCCCTGGTGGAGAGGCTGGCCCAGGAGAACCACTCCTTGCAGGGCTTGGTAAACGGACCAGCGTCCTCCTCCAACCCATGCTGCAGCTCCAGCCAGACGGAAGACCTGCAGGGGCGCCCAGCGAGGAACGGACCGCTGGACGGACCACAGGTTAGCTAGTTGAGATTCACACATCTGCTCCTTCATCTTTACACATTGTCAGGTGTTTTACATTTTTACATACTTGGAAGGCCACTGTTGTATTTTATAATCCTATGTTGGTATATGTATGTGTCTGCAAAGATTATATATTATTTCACCTCTTTTTCACTGGTTAGTTGTTTTTTTTGTATATATCATAAACTGTATATATTATATATTGCTCTTACTGTACAAAAATAAAGCCAAAATATCCTGGATACGGGCGCCGCCATCTTGCACTGGTGACGTCGTTTGGAACCAGAGTCTGCGCAGTAGTGATACCGGTGGATCCACGGTGTCGAGGTCCCACCCATACACCTGCCTGAACCAATCGCTAACACACTCACAGCTGTCAATCATGACGTCACACCCCGTTTTTATAGCATCAAATAACTAATTAAAACCAAACTTATCAGAAAAATGAACACTTGAACAAACATCAGCGTGATAAGAACTACCTAAAATGACAGAAACCATCTTTGGGAAAAATGTATTTGATGTGTACTTTGATTTTTCAGTTTGGCCCATGTCCCATCCGCCAACATGGATACTGCAGCCAGCCACCAGGGGGTGATCGAGATGTTTTGGCTTCACTTTTGGGGAGCTATCATGTTGTCCATCTATGGTACATTACAGTAGTTGTGTGCTCATATTCCATTTACATGCTCAGTTTTATTGCTACTGTAATAGTGTAATTTCGCCATTTTTGGAAGCACATACGTTATGTGTGGGTGCAAATGTAGCTCACAAGCTAGTCATATTTTAAAATGTACAGATATTGATAACCCATGGACAGAAATGAGTGTAACAGCCACTGTCAAACATCGCGGCTGCAAGATCTGCTGCCATTCTAGCCAGCGTCTGCCGGCCCCGTCAGCAGAGCTCCTCTCTCGCAGGCTCTTTCCTCCGCTCCACCATCTTTACATGCCACGCCTTATTTTGCCGGAGCAGCTTGCGACTCTGAAGCCTGAAACACTCGTGAATGCATGTAATTGACTATATTTATTGTCATTTGAATATTTATTGATGCATTTGTCTTCACACATACACAGCAGAACTTTTTGTTTTGTTTGTAATCAATTAGATTTTTGTTAATGTAATTAGAGAGCGAGAAAGAGAATGAAGGGGAAAGAGTAAGAGAGACAGAAATGTATTTCCTGCTTCTACATCTCTTCTTCTTCATCCTCTTTTCAGCTGGCAAACAACAAAACTGTGCATCACTGCCAACATCTGGAAGAACAGACGCAGCCTGGTTACTCTGCTGAGTCTCAGCCCATTAAATGTTTGTTCTGTCTCCTCCTGCTCCCTGTGATCACCTGTACTGTGTCTTGATACAGCCAAACTCACAATGTAGTTGTTCTCATTTACATATTTTTCTGTTTAAAATAGTGATTTGATCACGGCTCATAAATACTGCATGTCATCCATTCAGCAGTCATTCCCAAGCTGCTGCTCTGCCGATGAAATCATTATTTTGTGATCAAGATATCTGACAAAATAAACATAAACACAGGTTAGTGACAGCAGAGGAGCAGTGGCATCTATATTGATCACAGAGAGGGTTGGTGACAAGAGGTTGTCATTGAAGTTTCATCCACAAAGCATCTGTTACCACATCTAAATGAGCAAATGTGTATTCAGCAAAATGTGAGAAAACAACTTTAAACTACATTGGAATTGTGCTGCTGGAGAACAGATGCTCCGTTTCTAAAATATTTCCTGTGGACATTGGAAACACTTATTTCTGTTGTGTGTTTCAGACTCTAGATCAGCGGGAGAGGAAGAGGGTTGAAGAGACAGATCAACACACACAGACCATGCCACTTTGCAGCCTGGTAAGACGGGTGACGCTGTTGATCCTGGGTGTTTTTTTTTATTTCAAGTTTGATGTATTTGTTTAGTTTTCATCTAACTGGTATGTCTGTGTGTCTAGGGTGATGCGAGTGTGCATAGCTCCTTGGGTAGCACCCTCCCCTCTCCCCCCACCTCACTTTCAGAGGTGAGGGGGGAGGAAATGGGCAGGGAAAATGGCCAGGTGAGCCTGCTCACTCCATCCCGCATTCAGATCCCTGACACCTCCTCTGTCTGTGGCCGTCCCACCTCTAGTTTCATGCTTCACCCCCACCTTATCTTTCACTGCATTCAGGCAGAGGATAAATAATATGAGCTGGCCTATGAAGTCGGAACTCTAAATATAAAACCTGACACTAATTACCATGTTGCAATAAAAAATTGTTTAAATAATAAACTTGGCTCCAGCTATGTTACATGGAACTTTTTCTTTGTTTTACATCAGGCAATTTAAATCTAGAGGTCGTCCATGTTTTTCCTTTTACTTCCGAGCAGGAACACTGGATTGAATTGTAGTCGGACACCAGAACTTTCTCTGCATCTTACTTTGAGTGGAGCACAGCATGAATACACACCTCTAATCCACTAATGTATCCCTTTTTAAAATTCCTCTCTGTCTCCTTTTGTTCTCTCACATCTCAGTATATTTCTACTTTTTGCTTGGTGTCGGTCCTCCAGCCCCCAGGTGAACGCAGTTCGCCTCTGTTCACTTCTCCCTGCATCCATCCGTCCCCGGTTCTTTCACTTTCGTGTCTTTTCTCCGCAGCCCGTGGAAGGAGCAAACGAGTTCCTCCAGTTGCTGAAGAGCCACAAAGAAAAACTGGAGGAAGGGATGAGAGAGATGAGGAAAAAGAATGAAGAGCTGGAGAAGGAGAGGGAGGAGGGCGAGAAAGAGAGAGAGCGAATGCGGCGCTGCATTGACCAGCTACGGGCCAAACTGGCCCAGGCACAGGTAACATTGCTATTTGCTATTGTTTCCATCTGTTACTACTTGTGTGTCACTTATAGTTAAGTGTATGTATCAAGAATCAGCTGTCTTATCTGTGATCTAAAAGACTTGTATGAATGTTTTTTACAGACAAGCACTGTTTCTGAGGAGGTTGTCCAACAACGCTCTGAGGCACAGCACTCCTCTGACTGGTATGCGTTTTCCCACCTAATACAAAATACTTCAGTGCATTGTTTGAAACTAAAGACACCAAACTGACTTTCTGTGTTTTAACTAGTTGTCATTAGCAGCTTTTGGACTTGAGTGCTGTTTGATTAATCTTAACTATACTGGATATTTGCAGACACTAGCATGCTTTTTTTATTTCTGTGTTTCTTCTGCTTAATAAAAGCCTCACTTTTAAGATGTCTTCTTCCTCCTCCTCCTCCTCCCTCTCTTTCTGTTCCCTTTTCCAGCTCTAGCCTGGCTAAACTCACAGAGCAGCTTCAGGCCACACAGGGCAGGTGAGCCCACAGCTCTGTGTGCTCAGCTTTCTCTTTCTCACTGTGTGCATGCCTTCTTTCTGCAGTTCTGTCTCTTCACCTCAGTGCATGTATTTCTGGTGCTACCTGCCTGTCTCTTATTTTTGAACTCAGTTTGTTTCCTGTGTGTTTTTTTGGATCTGTAGTTTCCTTGTAAATAAGGCACATTTTACATTATGTTTCATCCATGTTTTTCTGTCATATGTTGTATGATATATACCATTACAACAATTTATTATTTTAACTATGTTCTAACTTGCAGCTCCTGTCTTTACATTAAAGGATTAAGAGTTACCTCATGTTATCTTACCTTTTGACATCATACTAGCAAACCCAAATGGATAGGAAATTATTTACATTTATTGTACACATGAATCATTCGAGCAAAGTATTTATTTGCTATTTAGTGACCAATATTGCAATTCTGGTACAAAATATTTTATATAAAGCCCCAGATTAGTTATGAATCGGCTGTGTCTGTAGGTATCGTGAGCTGGAGGAAAAGCTTGATTACCTGCAGAAGAGTTCAGCTCAGCGGGACAGAACTGAAGCTCTGCTCAAACAGAAGGACAAGGACTGTGCCCAGGTATGAACTACAAACTGCTGTCATTTTTACACCTGGGAACCATAATCCCAAATTTTCAAATCATCCAACTACTGAATTTACACAGTTACAGATGGCGGTGCTGTAGCAAGCAGCCTTAAAATATCAACTGTCACTCTGATGCCTTAAAGCTTTCTGTATTTTTGCAGCTGGCCAAAGACTGCGAGGCTCTGAAAGCTCAAGCAACGTCCCTGTTAGGAGAACTGAATGAGAGACAGAGCTGCCTGGAGAAAAGCGAGCATGAACGCAAAATGACAGATGAAAAGTAAGTTGTCCCGCCACGTCAGCATGAATATACACTGTATGCAGAGACTTCTCTGTGTTCACCCATCGGTGTGCATGTGTTACTCTCTACTTGTGTTGCAGACTGTGCAGTAAGATGAAGGCCCTGCAGCTGGCAGAGCGGGAGCTGGAGCAGCAGAGGAAGCAGCATCATGTGGCCATGGACAAGCTGCTGCTGCAGACCCAGAGCCTGGAGCAGGCCCTAAGGACAGAGAGACATGTGGTCACAGAGGAGAAGTGGGTTCAACACACACACACAGACAGCAGTGTCCCAACTGGTTATTAATCTTCTGCACTATTATGATATTTAGAAAGATTTATTCCAGAGAGGGAGACATTTCTTCCTCATGCATTTAAAAAAAAGGCTTTTCTCTAAATAAGAGAATTGAGTGGTGGCCCCGTCACATTGTATTAAACATTCAGTGAACAGGAAAATAGAAACTCCTGTTCAGTACCATTGTGGACCATCATGTACGGAGCCACTGAAAAACATATATTTTCATCTTGTGCGAACAAGATATTAACTTTTTCACAAAAGATAACACATTTAAATTTAAATTTAATTTTATTATCTCATCATCTGCCCACAAGATTAAGAAATGCTTTGTCAGGACTTCGGGGTCTTATTACATCTCCGTAATAATGAAATAAAAATATAAAAAATTCTTATACCAGCACAACACCTGAGATTTGGTATACTTTATTGGACGGTAAAATTCTGTTTCCCTTTGTTCCTCTCAGGAAAAAACTGTCACAACTGCAGCATGCCTACACGTGTCTTTTTAGAGACTATGATTCTAAACTGAAGAGTGAGGTAAAAACACACCTAAACATCTATTTATTTGCATTAGTTTTGCTGTTTAGCTTCTGGATTCGTGTGTTAACGCTCATTGGTGTGTTTGCTTTCCAGGGAGGAGACCTGTGCAGCCGACTAGAGGAGGCGGAGAGAGCGCTGGCCCTGAAGCAGGACCTGATTGATAAACTGAAGGAGGAGGTGGAGCAACAGAAAGGCTCACTGGAGACCGTTCCTGTCCTCACTGCACAGGTACAGTCACACGGCTGTTGAGCATATCTGCACACCAATCACTTTGTTCATTCGAATTGTTACGTTTAGTTCAGTTCAAAGATTCATAGTCACTGACTTAATAGTTTGTTTGTGTTTTTCAAGCTATGCATTGCGTACACACTAGAGCTGTAACATTAGTCGATCGAAAGAAAATTAATTGCCAACAATTTGATAATCGATTAAAGCAGAAATGTCAAACATTTGCTGGTTCCAGCTTCTTAAATGTGAGGATCTGCTGCTTTTCTTTGTCATTTATGACAGTAAATGAAGAGTCTTTGGGTTTTGGACTGTTGGTTGGACAAAAGAAGCAATTTGAAGACATCACTTTGGGCTCTGGGAAATTGTGATGAGCATTTTTCACATATTTTTGACATTTTATAGACTAAACTATTATTCATGAAAATAATCTGCAGATTAATTGATAATGAAAATAGTTGTTAGTTACAGCTGTAGTAGACACACCACTGTTTATAACTCTGTGAAGTTAGGACACTGCTTCTGATTTCTTCCATTCAATAGTAATTTTGGTCTGTTACTGGTTTTAACTAGGTCTTTAAGCATTGTTTATAAGGTTAATAGCTTAACATTGTTATCAGAGTTATCACATACGGATTCTTTCTGTGGCTTTCGAGGTCTTTTAGTAAGCTTTTAACCATGATTAACCTACTAAATATCACGGCTGAGCTGACAATTACGTTGGCTGTACACCACATCGAGCTGCATCGTGTTCCCGTTCGTTTCAGAAGTTCTTCTGTTCTTTAATCTTCAGCAGCGACATTTATAATATAGTTTAAAGTTGTTTTCTCGACTATTTTAACAGATGCATCGAGGCTGCACTTGAATATGACAACCTTTTGTTGCTTCTAACTTTCTCTGTCCTCACTCGTTTTGAATGTCGGTATAGCCGATCTCGATTATTAACCTGTATGTTTGTTTATTTTGTCTGACAATGTCGTGATCATAAAATAATGATATAACAAGGTGAATAACTAGGTGAATTTGGCTGCATTGAAACACAGTATTTGTGATTACAAAGAGCAGCAGGGAACAAAAAGAGGTTTAACAGGGGGGCCCAAAGCAGAATTTAAAATGTCACAAGCAGTATAAATTGTATTTAAGCTGTCCTCTCAGTCACACAAATCAGCCTGTTTATGTATTACAGGTACATTGAAATGAAACAGAATGACTGTATAAAGTCATATCTCCCTCCCTTCCTTGCCGTCTTTGTGTTTGCTCAGGCTGAGATCTACAAGGCAGATTTCCTAGCAGAGCGAGAAGCGAGGGAGAAGCTGAACCAGAAGAAGGAGGAGCTGCAGGATCAGCTGACGCAGGCCGTGGCTGAGATTGACAGGCTCAAACAGGAAGCCACATCACGGTAAAAAAAATAAAATAAAATCTCTGAAAGGATTTCCATTCTAATAATTATTCAAATCAGAGCTGTATCTACCTCTGCCCATTAATAAATATTGATATTTCTAGACATTTATTAAAGCGTGATTAAACATGAAAGCTGTCTATGTTCACCTCTGCCTCAGTGCACGTATGGAGCAAATGAAGCTGAGACACCTGGAAGACTTTTCAGCACGGGCCCCACACATTCCCCCTCCACAAGGTACATTACAACCAACACACACACTTAAATGCACACATTCAAAATAACATGCACATAGATGTGAAGTAATATGATTTTTTTAGGCCTTTCATGCATGAATTAAAGTTATTGATGTAAAAACAGAATTTTAATAAAATTTAACATGATATGGACTCCGCTATCTTGTAGGCCTCTCTATGCTCTCAAGCTCTACTTAATGCAGCTTTACCAATGAAACCCATGCATATACAAGAAAATGGCTTTTGAGTAGTGGGCTATTGTAGTGGCCACTATGCACTGACTCTTTCTGGTCCCCTTAAAACAAAAGCAAATGGGACATGTATTTATAAATGTATTTTCTGGTAAGAAGTTGTAACATACTTTCTTTCTCCTTCGCCTTAGGTGTGTTCCCCGGTGCAGCTTTCAACACGGTGCCCCCTGCCCCCTCGTTCCGCAATCAGGGTTTGGTACCAGTCGGTGATCAAGTGGCAGCCGGAGCTGAGGAGCTGCCAGATTTATGTTGTCCCAAGTGCAAGTACCAGGCTCCAGATATGGACACGCTGCAGATACATGTCATGGACTGTATACAGTAACATGAGCATAGTTGAGAACACCGTGACACCAACACACACACACAGATATATGGTTTATACAATATTAGGCTGGAAATATTCGGCAATATTCAGCCTGGAAAAACACGTTTGGTAGTTACACTTTACTCTCTCTACCATGCAAACACACATACTCAAACCTGAATACATACTGTGGATCTTTTTAAAAATCAAATATGTTGGAATCAAGACAAGTGGCAATCAGATGACAGTATGAATAAGTGAAAGAAAAGAACAACAGCATGGTATTTTCTTAGAACTGCGCCATGGATTCAAATTCTGCTGTAGCTTTTCCATCCCTTTCTCCTCATTCTTTTTTCTCCCAGCACCTGCTCTTTTATTCCCCCCACCCCTTCCCCATGCCTTTCCTCTGAGATGGCACACTGCTGCACATCAGTGTTTGTACATGATCCCCAATCTCTTGCCTCAGTCCCATTTCTCAACCCTCTTCACAGTGGCACAGTGGCAACGAGGAGGTAACTACGTACTGTGGAGCAAGTGTGTATACTTTGACTCCATCATCCATGCTATACACATCAGTAATCATTGGGCCTAAGGTGAAAAAAGTGACAATTCAGAGGGGTACTTTTCCCCTAAAAGGAGAAAACACATGACAATGTGAATAACCTAGTGAGCTTTAAAAAACATAGAATATTCAAATATGTTTTGGTCATAAATGTTGCTGTCTGCATTACCTCAAAACATATATTATTATGTATTAGAGATGGATTTACTCTTATTGAAAAACAAGTAGCCATTCTCTGTGTTCTGTGCCTGTGTACCCCTTTGACTGCACCACTGCTTTCTCTCTGATGCTAGACCTGACCCTCAACCCAACACAGTCCTTGTTCCCCATATGCCATCTTACCTTTACCTGTGGCACCTAGCTATTTATCTATCTGAAGGTAAGCACATTGAGGGTCCCTCACCGTTTGTGTGAATATTGTCTGTAATTATAGATAATTTGGTGCAAAGAATATTGTTACAAACTGTTGAAGATTTACCAAATAAATCAGTTATTCATTAACCAGCGTGTGAGTTTTGTAGTGTGTAGTACAACAGCGACGAAACCATTTAGTACGATTCGGGTAAAATCATAATTGTTTTTCTTTAATTTTCTTTAAAACTTTGTTACAAATGCCATATTTAATGCAGTAACAATGTAATTATTACAGTGTGCTTTAAGTTTTAAAGTAATAATCCCAGAACATATAAATGGGTCGACTAAAAAATATAAAGAGCAACGATACACTTGACAGCGAGAGCAGATGGTAACGCTTTACAACCGTCCTGTGCTGCGTCAAGTTAAACAGCGAGACAGACAGGGGCCGGAAATTATAAATTCCACCTTCAAAATAAGACGTTGCTCCCATATGTCTGACTGTACCTTCGTTAAGGGTTAAATTACCTTTTTCTTATATTGTAGTAATACAAGTCCAATGTCCAAGTTATTTGGTATAAGTGTGTGGTTTACGATACGATATGTGAATCTTACGTGGACCTGCACACTATGAATTTATACGGCGGAAGTTCCGACAGGAAGTCGCATTGGTTTTATTTTGGTTAACTTTATACTAGTCTCTTATTCCAAGCAACGTTCGCCGGACACACGCTCCATTCATCTTTGCGTACTTTTTTTTACCGGTGTACGCGACTGGCGTTGTGTATTTGAAGTGGTCTTCAGGCAGGCATGTCAGGCTCAACTTCCCCGCCTCCCTCGGCAGAGGCTGTGGGAACCGAGGGGTGTTTTCCCCCCGGATACAAGCCTTTCAAACCCGAGGAGCACGGCCTGGAGCGCGGGTTCCGTCTCACAGCCTTTTCGGACCTAAAGGGATGAGGCTGCAAGGTCCCGCAGGAGGCTCTGCTCAAACTCCTGGCGGGACTGGAGGCGGACCGGGCCGACGGGACAGGGAAGGCCGGAGACCAAGCATCGGAGTTCGGCCAACCGTTGCCCGGCCCCCGACTCGGTAAGAAACAAATTCGGAATTAGCAGAGCTAGCCTTCATGTCCCGTACATCTTGTCAGAATCCCTGCTGGTTTACGTCAGCTAGCTAGCGTAACTGTTGCTAACCATGCTAGCTTCAGCTCATTTGACAGATGGACAACCATGGGCGAATAAAAACAATTAGTTTTTAATAGTATACATGAAGTATGCATATATATAACAGATTAACCTCTGTACAGTCGTAAGTTATCACGAAGCGAACGTTACATCGTAAATGTATGTAACAGAGTAATGCATCTAGCGAAGAGTGTTAAAGAAGCAGACACAAGTTCCGTGAGTTGACAAATTGACATTACCACACGCTAGGTATGATTCAGCAGAAATATTTTTGATGCTTTGAGTGCAAAGTTCATGTTCTCGGTCAAACATTTCCTTTTGAAAAGCAGTTTCGCAATCTTGAGTGGTTGTGCTGTTAATAGTGTACTGTCTTTTAGAGATGAAGCAACCTACAGCGTGTGGAAATTGTATGTAGTTGCACTGTGACCACAAACATACAAACTCCTGTACTGTTCATACATTGTAATGAAATCCCATATAACAGTCCTGTAATAAATACTGCCTTTGTTAAAGACAAGCCAGCGCTTTGTATTGTAAGCGTCTTTCCCTCCTCACTGTGGTGTGTTTCAAGGTGTTGGGATGGACTGCTGTGTGATTCCCTTGAGGCATGGAGGACTTTCACTGGTCCAGACCACAGACTTCTTCTACCCTTTGGTGGAGGATCCCTACATGATGGTGAGTTACTAGCAGGTGTTTCCCTCCCTGAAGCACTCACGTACAGCCAGGGGCACCCTGCCATTGTTTGTTGGGAAACTATCCAGGAAGTAAGGCTGTCCAAACACAGAAATAATTGTGGTGACACACGCATCCGCTTGCAGTAAGTTTGTGGGGGGTGGGGGTGGGGGTGGGGGGCAAGAATATGACAACAGACAGCCATGATTACGCTTGCAGTGTTCAACGTGAATCGTTTATAATGTGTGTAAATCGCCATGCTCTGCACACAATTTTAGAAAAATGTGTACACACTTCTCTGTAGAGCTGCAACTGGTAACTATTATTTTAATTGTCGATTAATCTGCCAATTATTTTCTTGAGTCATCAATTAAATAAAATAGTTGGAAATAATTGTCCATTGACTATTAACTCAGTTAATTGGCCAATTGTTGCAGCTCAGCAGAAATGTACTCTGACAGTGTCTGTTGGATATGTACAGCATAGCATCATTCAACAGCTGTGTACTGTGCACGTAAATCATGTGCACACCGTTTACTATGCCATAAGCAATATGTATTTTATGATGCTTTTGCTGTTAGAATCCTGGAGTTGTACTATCACTAAATGCTGACTTCATGTAACATGTGCCTTTTCATAAACTCTGTTAATTATCTTCTCTGTGGAAAAGATGGCATATACTGCAACCTCCTCCTACAGAAAGACAAATGTGCAAAATACTGGGTGCAATGGGATTATTATAAAACTCAGGAAGCACTGTGTAATGTTTGTCATTATTTTATTCTAATTTTCTGTTTTATTTGACTTTGATCAAATCTAAACTATGAAATGGCAAAACATGCCTAAATTCACTGAGCTGTACCTGTGTGTTTGTCCATGTCCAACTGATTACTGACAGGATCATGAGTCCTTGTATCATCCGTTCATTCAATAATTTTATTAAATCTGGAAAACCAAGAAAGAAAACGATAAAATGGGTCAAGTCTGCATTGTAGTGCATTACAGGAACTGTAATGCCTAAAAAAGTCATTGATGAGGACAACAAAAGATTTCACCGTCCTGGGATTTAATTCAGGAAACATGTACTTAAACTTGTATTTAAGTACAAGTACAACTTGTATTGCCATTTTTCTTTTTATAAGTCCTACAAAAATCTGATCAGTTTTTCTGTTTTTGTCAGTTCACTTTAAATTTATTTATATAGCGCCAAATCATAACAAAAGTTATACCAGGACACTTTTCATATAGAGATATACACTTTATAGTATTAATATCAGTTATCCAGACTGAATGAAATAATTGAATGGATGAGACACGGACACCCCCTTTTTATGTTTCTTTGTTTCTCTAAGAAAAATGGTAGTTTAAGGAGAATAGAGGCCATTTTGAAGCTGGATGTTTTTCAGGAGGTGCTACAGTAAAATTTGGTTCCAACCTGAATCTCTTATGTTAAAATAATCATTTTTTAAAACATGACAACAGTGCCGTAACTCTTTTTGCTCTCTGTCGCTCTCCCTCTGTCTGTCTGTATGTGTGACTCTCAGGGCAGGATAGCGTGTGCTAACGTCCTCAGTGATCTCTACGCCATGGGCATCACAGAGTGTGACAACATGCTGATGCTGCTGAGTGTCAGCCAGAAGATGAATGACAAGGTAGCATCATGTGTGTCCATGGGTGGATGCCAAGGTGTTGACTTTGCTTTTATTTGTTGACGCCACTTTTGTGTATCCTCAACTAATCAATGAGCGCAGTGAACATTTTTAACAGACCTGTGGATTTCGCATGTTAATTTCTTTAAGGTGAACTAAGGTCTCCTTTCATGATTCAGTATCCTCTGTATGTGCATGTCTGACACAGGACCGTGAGCGGGTGATGCCGCTGATGATTCGAGGGTTTCGCGATGCAGCAGAGGAGGGAGGGACTTCTGTGACAGGTGGTCAGACGGTGATCAACCCCTGGATCATCGTAGGAGGAGTAGCGTCAGTCGTCTGCCAGCCTAATGAGTTCATCATGTGAGTCAGTTCAGCTGTTGCTGTGGCTCTGCATGTTTGCTAACGGCACTTCTTCATTGTGGATTAAATCATATTCATTGAAAGGAAATTGCAAATAACCAAATTTGGAGATGCGTGGTTTTCCCTGGACAGCAATGATACAGTATGCATGTGTTTTTTTTTTTTTGTGTGTGTGTTTTTCTGCAGGCCGGATGGTGCTGTACCAGGCGACGTTTTGGTTCTGACTAAACCTCTGGGGACACAGGTGGCTGTGAACGCTCACCAATGGCTCGATCAGGTCGGCCACTCGCCCCGGCTCACACAGACATTATTTGGAGTGTTGTCGTTATAGTCACATGTTTCTGTGCTCACCCTCTTCCATCTGTTTTTATATCTCACCAGCCTGAGAGGTGGAACAAGATCAAGCTAGTTGTCACCAAAGAGGAAGTTAAAGAGGCCTATCAGGAAGCCATGTTCTCCATGGCAATGCTAAACCGCACAGGTAAACTACACTTTGGTCATTATGCCCTGAAGTTCTGCAGATTCTGTAATGGCTGCTTCTATATAGCTCCACACCACTGATCTGAATTTACTCTCAGCCTTACAGCCTTTAATTTAGTTGTGAGGGGAAAAATGACAAATTGACAGAACATGCATTGGCCCGGGTCTACTTTTTAGATGGTTTCGGTTTAGTTGAAGGCTTTCTGTGACTTTTTGTACTTGTGATTAAAGTTTATAAAGTTAGTCCATTCTGAGTAACTCATACTGATGTTTCTGTCTCCAGCGGCAGGCCTAATGCACAAGTTCCAGGCCCACGCTGCAACAGATGTGACAGGTTTCGGGTTGTTGGGGCATGCCAACAACCTGGCAGCACAGCAACGAAACGAGGTGGCCTTTGTCATCCACAACCTGCCAATCCTAGCCAAGATGGCTGCCATCAGTAAAGCCTGTGGAAACCTGTTCAACCTGGTTCAGGGCACGTCAGCAGAGACTTCTGGTATGAGATTAACCCACAATAAATGTTGCCTTGTCTGTATATCTGTGAATGAACGCAGTATGTAAACATGCAGTAACAGGAGTCGTTAAAGCCAAAATCTGGTGAAGTGATTATTCTTTGAAAGTATATATTATTGTAACCCCAGTGTTGACCTAAAATCCCTCTTCCTCTCCTTCCCTCTAGGCGGGCTGCTGGTGTGTCTTCCCAGAGAGCAGGCGGCCAAGTTTTGCTCGGAGATGAAAAGCCAGAGCTCCGGAGGTGGAGGTCAGGGGGCAGCGGGAGGAGCGTGGATCATCGGGATCGTAGAGAAAGGCGACCGGCGCGCTCGCATCATCGACAAGCCCCGCATTATCGAGGTTCCACCACGAGGAAGCCAGGCAGCAAATCAGGACAACAGCCCTGCTCCTAGCCCCAATTTGTCATAGACACTGCCACCCCTCACCCCCCTCCTCCTCCTCCCCCACTGGTCCTGTGTGTGTGTGTGTGTGTGTGTGTGTGTGTGTGTGTTGATGTTGCTGTCCATCTCATCCCCCTTTTCGGTCAAAATGCTGAGAGCATTTTTTCCCAGTGGGAGAGGGAATGGACAGCATACACTATTATGTATCCATCTTTGGAAAGAGCTGCTGAGAAAAGGCCTACCTGTCACCATCTTGGAAATAAATGTAAATGCATCCCCTTTTCTTTAGATCTGCACTCTCCCTGCCTTTCCTTTTTCCCTTCCCTAATCCATATAGACAACTGACTTTATTATAGTCATGAGGATTTGGTATGATTTGAATGATCTGAATGCAAAAAACAAAAAAAGGTTTCTGGAAAAAATGACTGTAATTTCTAAAGAGAAAACATTCCAAATCATTCTTGCCAGCGAATAATGAAGTGTGTGTGTGTGTGTGTGTGTGTGTGTGTGTGTGTGTGTGTGTGTGTGTGTGTGGTTTTTTTTTATCATTTGACTGGGGCACTGTACTGTGGGGAAGTGGAACAGAGGTTTTTCTTGACGTGTTTTTTTATTTTTGTTTTTTTTTTGGAAGTGGATGATAAAGTCTCATGTTGGTAAAATGTGTCATGTGGGAAAGAAATGGTTCATCGGTCCTGGCACCTGGCTCTGCTCACACAGCCCAGAGGAAGGCTTGAGCAGCTTCCTTTGGACCAGCTGGGTGGTGTTCAGTGTCCGCCTCTGTCAGCTGATTGGCTGCCCAGCACCAAGTCCCTCCCACCCTTCCTTTTTATGAAGCTCTGCCTTTTAAACCCCAGCCAATGGGGGCAGGTGGAGTGGATGTTTGCCTTTGGATTGGGGTCGGACTTAGACTGCTGGAGGTCTAAAGCTCTGTACATTTCCTGCTTTTCACAATCAATAAAACCATCATCAACTTGGACGGAAATACTGTTTGGGTGTTATGTGAGTGCTTATGTTGCCGCCTGGCTGAAGGGTTTGGTTATATACAGCAGACACTGTGAGTTGTCACAGCAGGAAAAGCGCATGTGTAAAAAATGACATTAATACTTCTATGTAAGTGTCCCAGTAAGACACGCCACTCATCAGCCCTGGAGCAGTAAAATCTTAATTGAACGGAGCAATCATTATCGTTGCATTATCGTTGCATCATTACCAGTGCTTTTCCTGGTATGACATGTCTATGTTTGCTATGAAAAGGGTCTGTAGTAAAATAGTTTCTATCCTCCCATGTGACGTTGATAAAAGTCTGAACTACAATGTGTTTGCAGCTTGATAATAACTTCCCAGAGTAACTGGAAATAAAATAAGTGTTGTTGCTGCACCCCAACATGGTCATCCTGCCAGTCAGTGTATTTATAGCAATGAGCCCCATCCCCCATGGTGCCAGGATCAGCACTTTGGACAATGCAGACAGTTAAAGAGGCACTCCACCACTTTTACACAGTTTACCAGTCATGTTACAAGTATGAAAACGTGTATAATGTCTTCTGTGGCTTTTAGGAAGCACCTAAAAACTTCAAACTGTATCTGTTTCACAAAGATTCATGATTAAATAAGGAATAATCAAAGTTTGAAAAGAAATCCATAGATATTTGTTGTTAAGAGTTAAAATCTCAAATCTAATCCCACAATCAACAACCAAAATTGTTCCCAGACCTCCAGGGGCCCAAAAGCTACAGGTTCATTGTGTGTCAGTTGGTTTGTAATTTAACTAAGTGCAAACTGGTTTGGGAATGTGCACCACTGAATCACAATAACAACTTAAATGATAAAGGCATAAAGGCAATACATTATGCTTTCTTAAACAATTTTGTTTGATCAAATGACCACAGACTAATCTGACATTGTGCAGACCTGGGGGACAGGTAGTATTCCAGGAAATGACTACCGGTTGGTTTGCGAGTCTTGTAATGAAGCTGCTGTGTACATGATGCACACCTGAAGGTGACAGGTGACAAAGTGCACAGAAAGTGTAAGGAACAGGGGGTCAGTAGGGTCCCCCAGTTTGTTTTTGCCCCAGGGCCCCGTAGTGGGTTAATCCAGTCCTGCTGTTGGGTAGTTTATCTATCTATCTATAATCTATAAAATTGCATCATATTTTCATATATTTTATGATCATATCATATTTTAATCTGCTAAGTAACTAACAACTATTGCTGTCAGGTGAATGTGTGGGCAAGTTGAGTAACTGCCTACTGCGCTGCTAAATGGCAGCATGTTATTCCTACACCAACCAGAAGAGGGCAGCATATGGTTAAACAGAGACGCTGAAAACAGGAGAAGAAGAAGAAATGCGGAAGTGTGCACCGTGTAAACAATCGAGTCACCCAAGAATGAACTCACCCATTTGAAGTGTTAAACGGTAATGCTTTTAAAAGTAGCAAATCGATGTGTTATTTTAAATTTAAAAGGTTGAGACGTTTGTGTGTCAGTGAATAAAAGTTTTCTGCTTTGACTCGATAAAAGCCTGACTTACTCTTCTTCTGGTCTGTAATAATTTCGTTGGCTACTAAACCGTTTAAACGTTTGTTGACTTCATTTCTGTCCAACGTCAGCCGGTTTGTTGCCGCTTTTTGTCAGCAAGCTAATGTTTAGCATCAGGTGTATGTAGCTACTTTAACATGAGAGCCAGCAGCATTATGTTTGTTTGTTTTTCTGCTGTGTCAGTCAGTGTGCGGGCTGTCTGCGGCTACCATGCCTTATCTGGGCGGTGAGGACACGGTGAAGGAGCTGAGGAGAGCTCTGTCCAACCCCAACATCCAGTCTGACCAGCTGCGCTACAGGAACACCATCCTCAAAGTCATCAGGTAGGTGACAGACAGACAGCTCTCCTCCCTCTGCATGGCCGGGTTAATCTATCAAGGGTCTCCTGGGAAAAAGTGCTGCTGACCCTAATGAAATCCAATTCAACTGTTCTGCCATAAAGTTTGCTTTTATGATGCCTATAATGATCAGGGTGTTTCGACACTATAGAGGTGTTATCCAACTCATTGTCCGTATACATCTCTGTGTACTTTATGACCTGGTGTCCTGGTCTTAATTAAGCCTAAGGACACAGTAGCAGTGGTATATTTCTTTATAAGCCATAGTGGGTAAACTCCCTTCATATCTGTGTAATCTCCTATCACTCACCAACAGCTGTTCTGATTTTTCGCTCCACTAGATGGCTGCTTTGGGTTTGCTCAGAACTTGGTAGAGCAGCTTTCTCCTGTCCTGCACCCTGGTCATGGAAAACCCTTTAGAACACAGAGCTCTGATAAGAAAACTGTGTAACTGAAGAGTGCACTTGCTGTTCCTAAAATGTATTTCATTTGATGTATCTGTTGTCCTTTGTCTGTTTGGCCAGGTCTCCCTCGAAAAAGAGATTTTAATCTCACAGGACTTCCTGGTTAAATAAAGGTTAAATAAAATACATTTTAAAAAGTTAATTCAATATTGTGTTTAAGCACTGAAGTCATTGTTAGTAGTGGTGTTGTACTGCATTATATTCAGAGGTGCTTCTAATATTCTGCCCCCCTCATGTATGTAAAAAGGGAGGACAAAACATCAGAAACACCTCTCAATATAATGTAGTCCAGTACAACATCACCTTCAACTATGACCTCTGCAATGAACATATACTTTAATGTACACACTTCCAACAATGTCAACAAAAACTGAACATTATAAACTCCATAAACGTAGATTTTATGGCAGTTTTATTGACTTGCAATAGATTGTACAGGTGTAGCTAATAAAGCGGCCACCGAGTGTATGTGAGTGTGTGTGCGTGTACCCTGTCACCTCCAAGGTTCCCATCAAGTCCCCGTTTCACACAGCCAGAACATGGCAGCTTCATTATTTGTGGAGCTGAAAAAAAATTAGTAAATTAATAGATTAGTCAATCAATCATAGTACACTGGATATCTTTGGTTTTGGACTGTTGTTCGAACAAAACAAGACATTTCAAGACGACTCTGAGAAACAGTGAAGGGCATTTCTTATTTTTATACCATTTTCAGATATTTTATAGACTAGATAATCATTAAATGAATCGAGAAGATAATTGCCAGGTTAAAGTTGTAATCTGTAAGATTTCAGTCCTGGTTGATGTTACTGGTGGTAACAGCAAGTGTGGTTAAATACTACAGGAAACACTCCTTGAGAGGCCACCTTGTGAGAAATCCAACAGAGGAGCAGCTGGTGTATCTGTTTACAGAGCAACTAAACAAACTCACGTTGTTTTAATAAAGAGGTCAGTCAATAATAATTACAACCGCAATCTGATTTCATGCTGCACGCAGCAAGAGTAGTTTTCCAGACAACAGCAGGACACAGTAAAGTTGGTTACCTTGCTGAAGAGTTGGACGTGGGCAGGCGAGCCGCAACAGGGAGGTACAACTAGGTGTCATCAGCATAACAATGAACAGAGATGCGTGTCATGCCTATAAAATGCAACCCATTACATGGAATTGAAAGATCCTGTTTCTGCACGATTGTGTTGTCCATGTCAATGCACTCATTTAGCTAAAAATATCATAAAAAATAAACACGTTAAGCTACTCGTTTGACATCTTGTTTCGTGTAAATGAAACTTCCACTTTTCTCAATTTCTGTCAAAAATATTTCCTTTACCTCTCAAGAGAAGAGTCCACTTTTCCATCAAATACATATCAAGTCATTGCTCTTATCCTGGAGGATCAGCTTTACACAAATGTGTTGTTTTTGCTGCTACAAGCAAAGATTTTTATCCAGGTATCTGTCTTTTCCTTGTATAGCCTCTTCAGTGTTCCCTATACATCACATCACAACTCAATCATCAGGTCAAATTTTTAATTTGTCCAATACTTTGGTTTATGACCAAATACCTGCAAAGCTAATGACCCATCACCAATCATCAATCCCTCTGCCGTACTTTGTGTTTAGTGCTAATTTGTAAATGTTAACATGCCAACACGCTAAACTAAGAGGTGTTGCTTTAGCTCCCTACTCCACTGTGCACGAGTGCAGAACAACAGAGCCACTAGCACAGCTGTAGACTCTCAGTCCCTGGTTATGTTTCAGGTGTACCATTCATATCTATGTGGAGGACAGTCCTCTCCTTGTTCATAAAATAGTCCCTTAAATGCAAGTATCTAAAGAGATCTTGATTTCCACACCACATTTTTAGGTCCTGAAAGCTGTATGTTAGGGTTAACAGTGGAGTCTGGTTTCCTTACTCTTTCTTCCTCCTTAATCTGTGCTCCCATTCCACTTCTCCCCCCCTTCTACACTCCTTTTTTCTTCAGGGCGATGTCTCAGGGTGTGGATGTATCCGGCCTGTTCAGTGAGATGGTGAAGGCATGCGCCACAGTAGACGTAGTCCAGAAGAAACTGGTCTATGTCTTCCTGTGTTCCTATGCCACTTTAAACCCAGAGCTGTCTCTGCTGGTCATCAACACGCTGAGGAAAGATTGTCAGGATCCAAACCCCATGGTCCGCAGCCTGGCCCTGAGGAACATGACCAACCTCAGGTGAGGTGCTGCACACACCGACCTCAGTACAAGCCGTCACATCAGCCTGTGACTGCTGGAATACTTTGGTTTTCTGACTGTGTCTGTGTGTGTGTGCGTCCCAGGTTACCCAGTCTGGTGGAGTATGTGGAGCAGCCTCTGACAGCAGGACTGAGGGACAGAGCAGCTTGTGTACGGCGAGTGGCTGTACTCGGCTGGGCCAAACTATACAATCTTCAACCCAACTCTCAGATAGGTAGGGTGCTTCTGATTTCCTTTCCAGTTGAGGTCCAGTCTTGAGGTATGAGCTCCAGCAGTATTTGTGGTACTGAGAACCTGTGGCCTTTATCAGGGCCATCAGACAATACTCACAGAAAACAACCTGGAATGACTGAGAGAAACTCCACAGATTGCAAAAGTAATGTTCATTATTCCAAGAAGGAAACCTCCGTGTTAGCTCAGAGTGCAGAGTTAGCTATTAGCATCTAGTAATCTGGACTTTAATAAGGCAGTGGATAGTTTTGCACACAAACTGGTGATGAAGAACGATTTTAACTTTTAAAAGTTAATAAAATGGTTTGAGCTGTAGAAATTTGGGCTTAGACAAAACCTGAAACCTGACTACGATGACATCGGGTGGCATTTAGATGATTTCTACAGGACACAGCAGCTGGTTTTAGACTACAGTTTAAAGCACAGCTGCAGAGGACACTGATGTGGTTTGAAGAAACCTTGTGATTTTTTTCAGACAACACAGTTTTAAACCCTTTTAAGCCAATGGCAGAGCAACAGCCCCCTCATATCTGTCCAGGTGTTACAGTACAAATAGTGTCATGTTTTTATGACATATATGTGTTTTAAGTAGCATCTTTTTTATCACTAGTCTATCTGATGCATTGGGAAAAAGAATGAACCCACATGAAGAAAAAGAGCACAACATTATTTTCTTTTTTAACTCTATTTTTATTGTGTGTTTAACAAGCTCTTTACGTGTGAGACAATACAAAATATAAACTTATGATAGCCGATAGATATGACACAATACAGTTATACACAACACAAGAAAGGTTTTAATCAGCAGAGAAGAAGAAACTAAAATCAAGCATGTAATTAATTTTTAAGTGGACATCGATAATTGTTAATAAACAAGTTGGCATTCTCTCTTCAAGATCAGGCAGAAGTCAACATATAAATAGTAGTAAAGGTGACTGTAATAATCTCAGTTCCTGCTCTGATCCTCCTGTCCTTTTGTGCATCATTACTTCTCTCATCCAGTTTGTACGGGTAGAAGCTGTTGCCCATTTCCATTCAAGCAGAATTAATTTCACTGAACTAGTTTTCAATATATTCAGATCTTTAACCAAACCAAAAACTGCTGTTGGATCTGAATCAACCTTATCTATTTGGTACCTTTTGATAAAGGTTGAAAAATACTTCTCCAATAATTCAGCAAACTAGTACAGCTCCACAACACTCGCATAAGGATGAATATTTTGTTGAGTTTTTGTTTGGACCAGTGGAATCCATGTGACACCTTAAAGGAGAACTCCACCGATTTTGTGCTGGGAAACACTACTGCATATGTAAAACAAGTAGTATAAAGCCTTGAGTATTTCGAGAGGGAGCTGTGTGAAGTCTGAAAAATGTCCTCAAGTGATGTCACTTGAGTCAGCGTTGGTTGGGGCTAAAGACTACAAGTTTGAAAATGAAAACAACCTGTTGGTGTGGCGTTAGAAAGAAGTGAGCTCACCAGACCTCTGCAGCCCGCTGCTCATCTCTGCTGCAGGCTAGCAGCTCAAGGCAATATTAGCCGCTACTAGCATGACACACCTGAATCTCCGACTGAACGGTCGTCGGTTGAGTTGCATTGTGGGTAAGATAGGCGCATGTTTTGACAAGGAAGAAGAATAAAAAAGACTATATTTCTGGTTCTGCTGCATCGATTTTGATACTTTATTAAAATCTGTCCATCATGAGTCTGTTATTGGAGCGCAATGCTAAATAACACGCTCTGAGAATGGGTTTGCTTGGATGTTTCAAATGTTGGGGTATGATTCTCGCTTGGGGTGCGAGAGGTCCGGGGTTCAAATCCCGGACGAGCCCCCAATTTATGTTACGACCGGCCTAGGGGTAAACCGGTGCACAACATAAAGAAAGTGACTCCCTCCTTTTCCCTGCTCCCAAAGATGATGGTCAGTGCCACAACGGATGCAGTCCAAACAGAAGTGATTTATTCATGTCACAGGGTATAATTGACGTCAGGGAGAGCACAGCCAAAACAACAAACTAAACAATCTATGAAAACCCAACTAAATTACCTAACCCAAAGAAACAGGAAAAGAAATACAGGGATCTTACCTAACTCCCTAACATAAAACAGGAGAAAACAATAGTAGAAACAAAAACGGCTTCTCTCCCCTACAGATACCCGGACTGCTCTTTTAACAGTATTTACATAAACACAGTAGCACTAAGATATCACTTTAAATCCAACAACACATAATTCTGCACGGCACAGCACAGTCTGGTTGGGAGCCAGGCAAAAAGAAGGAGTCCCGTCAGCCTGGGCAGAGGCCATTTTAAAGTAGGTGCCATCAGTCTCCCGTCCAATCACGCCATCAGTCTCCCGTCCAATCACCAGCCACCACCTGGAAAACAGAACATTGTGAACAGCACCATCCTCAGGCAGGGAGGGACCACACCATCAAAATCAGGCACTCAACACACACATGACCCAGGGTCATAACAGGTTGTAGTTGTACATGTTAGACAGTCTTTCATATACGTTCCTTTTAATAAGTGGATCTTTAAAAAAACATTAAGTCCATGGGTGATAATTCTGGAACTTATGATATGGTGCGTTATTTTATTCAACAAAGATTGACATTTACAAATACAGCTAATAATATTTCCTTCATAATTTATATCTATAAACAGGAGCAAGTCCTTTTTCATGCCAGGTATTACATACTGCTATTAAACAATGGTGCAAAAGAATGTTCTGCTATAAAAGGGGCCAATAAAGAACTGATTTACCAGCCTGAGAAGAATAAGATTTTCACCCCTCCTCTACAAACAGATCAGTTATTGTGGAAGTGTGTTCATGCTCTTTGTACACGCATCCACATCAGGTCCCCAAACCTCTTGTCCACGATTCTTCCAGACGCTGCAGTGGTGAACGAGCTGTACAACCTGCTGAGGGACCCAGACCCGGTGGTGATGGTCAACTGCCTCCGAGCACTGGAGGAGATCCTGAAGGAGGAGGGAGGAGTCGCCATTAACAAACCCATCACCCATCACCTCCTCAACAGGTTAGCCCAGAGTTAGAACATCAGAGAACCATGTCACTAAATGAAACACTGTCAAAACAAGGAAATCTATTTATGTGGTTTGACTGAGTGTTAGGGTTGGACCGCAGTTCATTTTTGATAAATGTTTAAAGTGTAACTACACCCTCAAATTCTGCTAGAACCCTCTCCCCCAACATATTTAAAAACATAGACTGTATATAAAGATGGACGACTTCCTCCCATTGTAAAAAATGAAGCCAAAATACCCCGGATACGGGAGCTGCCATCTTGCACTGGTGACGTCATTTGGAGCCAGAGTCTGTGCAGTAGTGAGTCGAGTTCCGCCTATACAGCCGCCTGAACCAATTGCAAGCACACTCACAGTTGTCAATCATGACATCACACCCCCTTTTTATAGCATCAAATAACTAATTAAAACCAAACTTATCAGAAAAATGAACACTTGAACAAACATCAGTGTGATAAGAACTACCTAAAATGACAGAAACCATCTTTATTTGAGGTGTACTTTGACTTTTCAGTTTGGCCCATGTCCCATCTGCTAACATGGAGGAGGCGGGGTTAATGACCTATACTGCAGCCAGCCACCAGGGGGCGATCGAGATGTTTTGGCTTTACTTTTGGGGAGCTGTCATGTCGTCCATCTTATACAGTCTATGGATAAAACTGTAGGAGGCATGGCCTCGTGGCTGCGTAGTGTGTGGGTCAGGGGACACGGGCACGAGCATTGGCCTCGCAGGTTCATGTCTTTGAAACAGTAGATGGTGTGTTGAGCCATTTTAAACCCTTGAAATGCCATTTTAAAATATAAATGTGGTAAGAAATATCAATATTAACACCATTCATGTGTTTCATCACAGTACAGTCATATCATTTAGTTTACAGCTCAAAAAACACGTTTAAGTGTGCACTACCTCTTTAAAGATGATGCTGTAGGGGCACTAGAAGAGTAAAATGACTACTGAATGCTGGATTTAAGTGGCCACTCACTGCTGTACCGCATGGCAACAAATGGCTCTTGCTCATTTTGGCACAAACTGCATTCTGCCAAATCAATCAATCAAGTTTATTTGTCACATGTAATCATATAAGGTACAGTCACAGTGAAATGTAAATTGCAGCAGTTATGATCTTGTACCTTCTAATTGGTTATACTCGCCAAGTGTTGTGGTGAATATGGAACGGCCTTACATTTCCTTGTTTGTGTGAATGCATTTAGTGTGTTTTCATAGATGTGGAATACCTTTTGTTTTTTCTTCCTCATTATTTTGGATTCATTCCGCATGTAATCTGCAGTTCTGAGCCTCTCTCTCTTTCTCGCTCTGTGTTACCATCAGCAAAGTATCTACAGACAGTTTATCAAATCAGCAAAGCACAATTGTGACCCGGTGCTTCCTGATAGATTTCTCTCTGCATTTCCTAGATGCTTCACATGGAATCACTCAGTTTAAAACTGCAGAAAAGGACATTTCCTGTCTTTTCTTTGGGATATTTTGTCTCCAGCATTCCCAGAGGAACTACTTTCTAGCATTTGATTTTAAGTCAGAATAAACATGAAAAACACAATTTGATGATGGCAGAATGATATACGGACAGTGGTGCAAAGTAGCTAAGTACATTTACTCAAGTACTGTACTTAAAGGACAAGGCTGGAGATCTCCTATATTCCCATGAAAAAAAAACAAAATCTACAATGTGTTAGTCCGTCTTTCAATACTTTCTGACCTCCCTACTCTGACTGGGGCTCTGAGCCCCAAATCCATTAGTTCCTACTGACGTCATTCTTTATAAACGGCTCACAGATATATATATATATATATATATATATATATATGGTTTCATGTTTAAAAATAGAGTCTACAGCCATGCTAGCAGCTCTGTGAGGCTGCACTTAGGCACAGTGGTGCTTTGAGCTGTATGCTAACATCAGCATGCTAACATGCCCACAGTGACAATGCTAACATGCTCATGTTAAGCATATAATGTTTACCATGTTTACAGTCCTGGTTTAGTGTGTTAGCATGCTAGCAGTTGCTAATGAGCAGGAAACACAAAGTGAACCAAATTTCATGGAAATCCATCCAATAGCTCTTGAGACATTTCACTATTCGCTAATAATAATCGCTATTTCACGGCTAAAAAGGCTCAGTTATTTCCTAAAACAGCTGTTAGCAACGTTAAAAACTCGGATGGCCTATTAACTCCTCAAACAGGACCATTTTTACCAACAACTTCTCTATTGTAATTGCAGACAATTTTGAGTTGAGAATTATATTTACACAAGTTTACAACATGTAGCACAGGCCGTCCTATCAGCGTCTGTTCAACATCAAAAGTTTGGCAGTTTACTATTTATACTTTTAGCTCATTCCCATTGACAGAGTGAGCAGGCAGTGGGGGTCAGCATTTAGCATACACGGCTGCTCATGTTGTCTGTGTGTGTCTGTCCCCTCAGGTTGAAGGAGTCTGATGTTTGGGGTCAGTGTGAGGTGCTGAGGATCCTCCAGCGCTACCGGCCTCAGTCAGAGGATGAGCTCTTCGACATCCTGTCCCTGCTGGATGCCTCCCTGGTCAGCCCCCACCCACCAGTCATGGCCGCTACTCTCAGCCTCTTCTTCAGCCTCTGCTCCGGCCTACCTGCTGTCAGTCTGGCGGCCCTGGAGCGGGTGCGTGGACCCCTGCTGGCCGCCTGTGGGAGCGTGTCCAGAGAGATGAGGTTCACCGCCCTCTGCCACATACAGGTCAGTGTGAAGGGTTCAAATTTGGAGGCAGAGGGTGTGAAAGTATGTTTCTTACAGAATGTGAAAGATATAGAAAATCTACCAGGAAGTGCTTTATATATAACTAATTAACAGGGCCATGTCTCCTAATTTGTAGCAAGTCTTCATCAGTTAAATGTGTCCATTTAGGGTTGATTTTTTGAGGTTTACTGATTATGTCTTTGCATATGATAGTCCAGTGATGTGTGTGAACTTTTGATGCAGCCTGTGGTAATGTTAGCTTTTATCATAAGGCCTTTGTATTGTAATATTTGGCTCTTATTTATTTTATTTATGCTTTAAGTGCTGTTTTATCCAATCAGCCTCGACTATTCTAAGCAAGGCAAGACTGTATTTATATAGAACATTTCATACAAAAGTGAAAACTCACACATACCATATAATTGCTAAGATGCAATTAACTTTTGTTAACAGTGTTTTATTGCATTTCATAAGCACTTCACACAACAATAATGCAAAGTTACAGTGCTCCAATACATGGTGTGAACGGGTGATAAAAGAGAAGAAGAAAAGGAAAACCAAATGCGTTAGAAAAAGAAGAAAAAATAAATTAATAAATAGATAAAATAATAAAAATAATATATTATTAAAAAGGAAATAAATTGGGTATAAATGTAGTAGACTAATCACACAGATAATTCATATTTGAGGTACACAAATGCAATGTGTCCATACATATACATACATACACATATACAGCATTGGGGCTCCAACTAATGACCATTTTCACCATCAATCAATCTGCCAGTTATTTTCTTGATTACCTGGTTCATAGATGGGTCTCTAAATTGCCTGTTTTTTTTGACCAACAGTCCAAAACCCAAAGATATTCAGTTTCATCTTCCGTAAGACAAAAAAAGGCAGCAAATCCTCACAATTGAGAAGCAATACTTTGGTATAGAAAAATGACAAACAATTAATTGACTATCAAAGTCGCTGTCAATTAATTTTGCTCTATACGGCATATACATACATAGACATTTATATACTCATAAGCACATAAACATATGTACCCATACACACACACACACACACACCCATATATACTTACATACATATCTTTACACATGAAAATATGAGGTCAAACCCTAAAACCAATTATGGAGTTGACCCTAAATACCTAATACAACACAGCATACAAACACTCCGATAAAACAGAAGGAAAGATCAAATGCATCACTCCTAATTCTCTTTATTGAGTTCTCATCATTGAAAGGCAACATAAAATAAAAATTAAAAATAAAAGTCTGAGCACATCTTTGTAGATCCTCAGGAAGAGGAAAAGAAAATAACTCCATATTAAGCCTAATGTGTTTTTCTATTATTGATTCCCTCCACTGTATCCATGCACACGGAAACAATGACTGTATATTGTATTATTGTGTCAGTTATCATTATTTGTCAACATTGTTGCTGTATCTTGTGATTTCTCTCTTCTAGTCATTCTTTTGTAAACAACAGTGGAACTTTATTTTGAAAAATTTAATATAAAAAAGTAATTTTTTATAAGTTGTCTGTGTTGAATGTGTGTATGAGATATATGACAACTCCAAAGAAATATATGACCCAATATGAATAGTTTGTCTTACTGGACAACACTTTGCAGTTTGCATGAGAAAGCTAATCATTGTGTGTGTGTGTGTGTGTGTGTGTGTGTGTGTGTGTGTGTGACGAGGGGATAGAGACGCAAAGTATATTGTTTTCTGCTCTTTTTTATTAGTTGATTAGTTTCTTTGTCAGATGGATGTGTGGATAAAATCTGAGAAATGAAATCGTGTCTTCTTCTAGTTGCTGTTGCGTTCTCTCCCTGGCCTGATGGGGGCGCACTACAAACGGTTCTTCTGTGGTTATGCTGAGCCAGCCTACATCAAGCAAAGGAAGATGCAGGTGAGGCCTGTTGCATGTTGCATTTCTTCAGTTAAATAAGTCTTTATAGTGACCTTCTTCTAGATTATGTTTATTGTGTTCTTACTACTCTCTCTACAGCTGTTCTGCAATTTTCTGTTTTTGTAAATAATGTTTTATTGTCCAACTGAATCTAGAGTTGAAACAAATGATGCCTGTCACTGCCTGATCCATACCAGGAACCCGCTTACCGCTTTTTTTTTCTTAAAGGTGGGGTAGGCAGTATTGTTTTGGCATCACTGGGCAAAAATTCCATATTAACCGTTCAGCATATTGGTCTGAGAGCAGACCTCTACTTCTGCACGTCCTCTTGGCTCTGTTTTCAGACTTTAGAAAATCTAGTCCTTGACGGGAGACTTTGGCCAATCATAGGTCATTTCAGAGAGAGGGCGCGTTCCTATTGGCTGTTCTACAAATGCAGATGCGCGTGCACGTCCCTTCAGATGGTGAAAGCCTGATTCAATAGCAGAAAATCCTGCTACTTGTGATAAATTTCCAACACCTCCTTTGCCTGCAGCGGTGTATAGAACAAAACAACACGTCCCGGCTCCACACGGAGCTTCAGGCTCATTAAGTTCAATGCCTCTGAAGCCTGGGGCTTCTGCGGCCGCAAAGTGCTGGAGGGGCGTCTTTGAGAAGACAAGTCGCAGGGAGAGGGACCGCAGTCTTGGTGAGGCTCACGCCGTGGAGAGCGAGCCCTACGAGGATTGAGGTTTCACAGGGCAATGACTCCTGCTGCTGCTGTTTGAAGTTGAGGGTTTGGTGGGTGGGGCTTAGCGGAGTGATACAAGGCAGCAGAGAGAAAGAATAAAACAAAAATAGACAGCAATAGACATGATTTTGCAAGACTGAAAATTACAACAATAAAACAACAAAATGTTCAACATAAATAAAAATCAGTAAAATAAAAAAAACACCAGGAATAAAAATAATATAAAAACAAGTGATTAAAACTTAAAAACTAAGGCTATAACATGACTCCCAATTAAAAGTCAGATTAAAAAGATAGGTCTTTAATTTCCTTTTTAAAATACAGAGAGCCTGCCATTCTTATATCCAGATGTTGGATACTGTGTTTTCACAGTTTAGGGGCATAAAAACAGAAGGCGCTCTCACCGGTACTTTTATGGGACACATACGACGCATACTACTGTTTAAAATGCTACAAAAAAAAACCTGTAAACAGAAGGAAGCTAGATTGAAAATTTTCCCTTCAAATCCCATCATCACTGGTGTTTACAGCACAGAACATATGATGTCATGATGATATTGATGATGTTATCAGGGCTATCTCAGAGACTTAACATTTTTAACAGAGGGGACTTTGGGTTTGGCAGCATAGAAAGTAGACGCACTCAGGGTCCACAGGTCATAGATAATCTCTGTTCCTTTTTTTTTTTTTGTTTCCATCAGCACTTTAATCCAAACTTGTATCTTAAGCGTATTTCTGTCTGCTGCATTTCTGTTTCCATAGTCCATACTTTGTGGTGGCCTGTAAACCCTCCCACCTATACAGAGTTGACTCACATGTGAAACAGTTGCTGATGCTTTTGCATCCACCGACACTTCTGACAAACAAAAAAACTAGGAAACAGTCTAAGGTGAGGTCAGAGACTGTACTGATGCCCCCCCTACACATATTTCCTACATGCTTGCTCAAGTAAACTCTGTCCCACACCCTTCTTCTATCGCAGGTGATCATTATCTAATTAACCGGAACTAGAAATCACAAAAAAATACAGTTGTTATTAGTTCTTAAGTCAAAAAGAAAGATTTACATTCTTTCAATAATACATTTTCAATTTATTATTTCAATTTCAATTATAAACTTCAGTTTTTGTACGGATTGTACAAATGAGATTTAATGTGTTCATTAGTGAGCTTCAGAGGTGCTGGTAGGTGGATTTCTATCTGACTTTAGACAGAGCCAGGCTAGCTGGTTCCCCCTGTCTCCAGTCTTTATGCTAAGCTAAGCTAACCGTCTCCTGGCTCCTGCTTCATATTTAGCATATAGACATGAGAGTGGTATCAATCTTCTCATTTTACTCTCAGCTAAAAAAGCAAATTCCCAAAATGGAACTTATTTGAGCAATTATTTACAGCTAGTTTGGGAGCTAAACGTGCCTGGAGGGTAATCAGCCTTCCGATGCTTACAGAAACAAGTGTAACCACGCACCTGGATAGTAAGGTGCAACCACAGCAGACTGGCGCTTCACTCAGTTAATGTGCTAACAAAATGAAGACAGCAGCTGATTCACTGACTACCACAATGCTGGTTAAAGAACTTGAAAGGTTAAGAAAGTGTGTGACAGACGAGTGTTTGGAGCTTGACCCATACTAGAGAGATTTTCTTTATCACTTGTGAGTCCCCCAACTTTATGGAAGTGCAATATTAAATCACTGGGGTTTTAACATGCAATGATATCCACAGTTACTACCCAGTATTAATAATAGTAAAGCTAGCACTGTTGTGTTTGCAGGTGCTGGTGGAGCTGGTGAATGATGAGAATGTAGCGATGTTACTGGATGAGCTGAAAGGATACTGCACTGATGTCAACACTGACACTGCCCAGGCTGCAATCTCAGCTATAGGTAAACACACACACACACTCTCTCATACTATTATGTGGCAGTACAAAGCATCACAATGCACACACTCTACTGTCTTTATTACAGGACAAACCGTTCCAGACAGTCACTTTTTCGTATCCTCTGTTCTTCTAGGTCACAGTAACACACCCTTATACACCTGCAGTCATATCATATTTTGTTCATACTCATAGGAAGGCCCGTTTTTATTCTCACCTATTTCTTTGATTTTACACTTTATTACCAAAGAGTCTTTTTTTTAGTATTCTAAAAAACATAGGGGTTTGAATTAGGATAGCGGAAGAAATTCAGTTTTTAAAAGCTCATCAGCCAGTAGTGTGGGTGTTAGATTTCCTGTGGTTTAAGTCATACTGTGACTCATATCCTGTGTTTTTTTTCTGCACCGATTGGGTGCAGGTCGTATCGGACGGAGCTACAGCGACAGATGTCTAGAGATCCTTACTGGATTGCTCGGGCTCAAACAGGAGCATATCACTTCTGGTAAAACTTGTCCCCCCGACACATACACATTGTGTTCATGCTGTTCATACAGCATGCAGCTGCATTTGTTTGCAAAAGAGCCATTTCGTTATTATACATGTTTTTCCATGTAGACATTCTCTCTGTGTTTCTCTCTCCCTCCCTCACCCCGACTCCTCAGCGGTGGTGCAGACAATGCGTGACCTGGTCTGGGTGTGTCCTCAGTGCAGCGACACTGTGTGTTTGGCTCTCGAGGGCTGCGAGGAGACGCTGCAGGATAGCCAGGTCAGACCCTTGCTGACACTGCTGCCACACCCACGTGCTGCCTGGATGTAAAAATGTCACCAAGTCATGAAACATTCACATCCTTTACTTAAGTAACAGAAGTACCACAATGTAAAAATACTCCATTACTAGTAAAAGTCCTGCCATCGAAATGTTACTTGGTACATAAGTATTAGCAGCAAAATGTACTTAAAGTATCAAAAGTAAAAGTTCTCATAATGCAGAATGATTCCTTTTAGAGTGTTATATATATGTTAAAGGTTAAAGGCCCCTAAACAAGTATTTTCTCAATCAGCTTCTGTAATTAGTAATGGGGTCTTACATGAACACAGTTTTGGTTATTTCACAGGAGAGATTTCTGTCTGTGGTGTTCTGTTTGTGCTCTTCTCACTGCTTTGAAGTGGGTGGGGCTCAGCTGAAAAAGGTGATGTATTGCATTTGCAGTCTGTAGTGATTTTACAGTTCACGCAGTCCACTGTTCGTTTATGTTACAGTAGTCAGACGTTGTGTTCATTAATAATAGCCTAATTGCTTAATTTTTGTTTCCAATAATAATAATAATAATAATAATAGTTTTAAGTTACAAACAAGCCTACACGTTTATTTCGCTGCTACAGCTTCATTGTGGTTCTTGTAAATCCCATTTACAAATCCCAGAATTTCCCTGCAAAACTGACAGTTGCAAATTGCGTACATTTAGTAAATCCATCTGGACACATATATAGCCTCTGTTAACATGTCTCCTATTACTGGCACGATCCTTCCTGAAATGCGACAAGGAGGGAGACACACCTTGCAAATACTCACACAAATGAGATGCAAACCGTCACTCCAGCCTGGTGCATCTGTTTGTTTGAGTCACCTGAAACACAGGTGCAAAGGCCGAAGTAAATCTGGTCCTCAGTAGTTTACACTGAGCCGTAAATTTAGATTTTGGACACTCATTATTTATCGTAATTTTGCACCAATGTAAATTTCGCATTTATAAAATGCTGTGCATAGCATTGTGGGATTGTTAGTGGAAAGTGTACATGCCATGGACAGTACTTTTTATGTTCCATAGTAGTCATTTTTGAGGGCACTATATGGCATACATTTCACATTTCACAGTAAATACAGTGCACTAAACAGTAAATAGAGAGTGAATTCTGACTAATAAATGATACTTAAGGATGTTTTTTTCCAAACTTTCACTTTGATTGTTGCTTATTTAGTCATGAATATTTCACGTTATGAAGAAATACTTTAAAGCCAATTTTTCCAGGGTTTTAACATAAGCAGCAATTAATGTTGTAGGTGATGAAGATGGAACTAATTTGAACTGCTTCATATTCTGTTGGGTAGTTTAATCTATAACAATGCATCATATTTTATTAAGTTATATATACATTCTTAATCAGAAAAGTAACTATAACTATAGCTTTCAAATAAATGGAGTAAAAGTACAATGATTCCCTCTGAGATGTAGTGGGTATAAAGTAGCATAAAATGGAAATACTTGAGTACCTCAAAATTGTACTTGTACAAGTACAGTACTTGTGTAAATGTGCTGAGTATCTTTCCACTGGAGGTTGGAGAGGGCTATGTTTTAACGGGACAGCCGAGGGTTAAAATGCCTGCGTCAACAGGCACCAACCCTGCTGAAATGTCCTTGAGAAATCTACTGAATTCCTGCCAGCTCCACAGCTCCTGCTTTGTGGCAGATACAATTAGATTGTGATAATGTCAAGTTTGCAAGGAAATGTGTGTGTTAGTTACTACTGAGTTTCATTTATTTCTCTCCTCTCTTTCTTTCGTTGAAGTTAATGTGTTCCTGTCAGCATTTCTTACTCAGTATGCTTGCATGCACACTATAACCTGATTACTGTACATAAACAAATTAAGGCAGTTGTTGAATTATAGTACTAGTATAATATACATGGACACATTGTGAGAGAATGGGCCCCGGGGTGCAGGCTCATAAAAGTCCCTTGCAGTCACTGTTCGTCTCTTTCAGTGATATTTTGCAGGTTAACCACACCACAGTCCTGCTGCTGTTGGTTGAAAGCTGCACCTGAATTTCAGTATTTTTACATGCTGGAGAGGTAGAGAGCTTCCTGCCACATTAGATCCAGACTGACACTCATTACATGTCTGTTAATCCTGTTATGCTTACCCTATTTTTGACATTAATTTCTTGATTCTCGCGCTGTTGTTTGTCTGCCTCGGTCTGCAGTGGTGGAAGAAGCATTCACATCCTTTACCTAAGTAAAAGTAGCAATATCTGAATATAAAAATACTCCATTACAAGGAAATGTCCTGCATTTAAAATGTTACATCAGTAAAAGAATCGTCATCAAAATGTGACTAGTGACTCTAGCTGTTAAATAAATGTAGTGGAGTAAAAGGGACAATATGTACCTCTGAAATGGTTTGTAGTAGATGTAATCTGAAACCCCCTCTGTGTGCTCTGATAAGGGTCAATGAGATAAAATGTGTGCACTAATTATATCAATTGTGAAGTTACACACAAAGACTATTGTGAACATTCAAAAGCAGAGAACTGTGTGACACTGAAGTTACAAATGCACACAGTTACAAGTATGAATTTTGGCCCCGCATTCGGCTGTAAAAGTTAAGTGATACTGCTTTGCTCAGATGTTCGCCTGCGTCACCACACTCGCTACTTGTGGTCAAAAACCTGAGCAGAAATCTGATCAGCCGGAGTAACTCAAAACATCTCAGTGGGTGTCCAAGGCCTTTAAATTTAGCCGTAACCCTCTTCTCATTCTCTTCATCCTCCATTAGGGCAGGCAGGCCTTGCTGTGGTTGCTGGGCGTGTATGGG
Source organism: Macquaria ambigua (assembly GCA_008360985.2). Classification (NCBI taxonomy): domain Eukaryota; kingdom Metazoa; phylum Chordata; class Actinopteri; order Centrarchiformes; family Percichthyidae; genus Macquaria; species Macquaria ambigua. The sequence continues at coordinate 10,699 of VMKM01001110.1, read as the reverse complement.
GAGCGAGTCTCCAGCGCCCCCTACTCCCTGGAGGTGTTCATTGATGGAGTGAGGAGCGAGGCCTCTCTGGGAGTCAAGATGGAGCTGCTGACGACCACCATGAGGCTGTTTTTGTGCCGCCCTGCTGAGACACAAGACATGCTTGGAAGACTGCTGCACTATTGCATAGGTCTGTGTGTGTGTGTGTGTGTGTGTGTGTGTGTGTAAAAGAGAAAGAAAAAGATGACATTGTTAACACTCTTGTGTTTTCCAGAGGAGGAGACAGACATGTGTGTGCGTGACCAGGCGCTTCTCTACTACCGCCTGTTGCATTGTGGGATAGAAGAGACACAAAAGGTCCTCCAGGGTCGGAGGTCAGACCCATCCCTGGGTGTTCTGATTGGCCGCCCCGCGGAGCCCATCAGCCAGTGGGCATGCAGCTTTAACACTTTGGAGGCTCTGAGGCAGGGCACCGTAGAGACAGAGTCTGCCAGCAGAGGAAGCCCTAAACATGTGACCTTTGACCCCAAGCCTAACACTGTCCTCTCAGACACACTGAACTGTAGCCAAGTTGACAAGGTTCATGTAGGTGAGTATACAGTGACAAGCCCTTAAAGCCTTCAAGGCCTTTAGTGAAGGTGTTATGCAGTATTTTTCAGAATGAAGAAAATATATTTTTCTAATGTTTTTGCAACATTCTTATCAAACTTTATCGTAGTTATGCTGTCTCGCATTCTCCACTTTTCCTGGCTAGCAAGCTTGTAGTGAATATGGCCGACAATCAGTGGATGTTGTGTCGGATGTATTAGCCACGCAGTTTCCTTTGAGACCATTTGAGAAGAAGGTCAGAATTGGCAGACCGACACCACAACTACAGACAGTGTGGACCAAAGTGGTGGGCCGAGCGGCAGAGCGATTAACCTTCCCCAGAGCCATAAACACATTTGGGGACTGCAGGGTGGACTTGCAACTAAACAAACTGACAAGAAGGGAAACTGAAATGCACAATAAACAAGTGAGGAGAAATAGGGAGACACAACTATGTTATCTTCCTGGAAAAACATGAACTCTCTTTCAGGACCCATGATGAGGGGAAGGAAGATGAAAATGAAGCCAATAAAACCGGGGAGGCACTGTATGGATTAAGCCCGTTTTTGGGCCCAAAATTAGTCACCTCTGGCACTGATATCCATTGAAAAGGTCTTGTATTTAAAAGCCAAGGAACTATGTGTGATCATGTCATTACCCGCCTCATTTAGATGGAAAGAAGAATGGATTTAGTGAGTTTCTATGATTTGTTCATATTGGGCTGTTGGTTGGTGAGTTGTTTGTCGGCTTAGTTGGCTGTAACTGACTATATAGTAAAATTAATGGTTTTAGTCTCTCCTGTCTGAACATAATGCTTGGTTGTGAATAATATACCACTTCATCAGGTACACCTGTACAGCCTGATACAATCCAATACAACAGTACAACCTTTTTTTGACACTGTCATAGAGGTGTTGATTCAACTATATGTTTTAACACTGAGCTCATAGTTAGTGGTGTTGTACTGCATTATATTCAGAGGTGCTTCTAATATTCTATATGTCTATATATCTATATTTCCCTCGTGTATGTAAATGGGAAGGACAAAACATTAGAAATACCTCTCAATATAATGTAGTCCACTACAACACCACCTTCAACTATGACCTCAGTAATAAACATATAATTTAATTTACACATTAGAAACTTTTTAAATGTAGAATTTGTGCCCGAGCTGTTATATTGAATTGCAATAGGTTGTATATATGTCACAAACAACCTGTAAGGTTGCTGTTATTCTTATACAGGGGGATGCTTACTGAACACCCAGGTCTGAAACACAGTCTGCCTCTGGTCTTAAGTGTTTGAACAGTTGTCACATTTCTCAGTGTGGATTATGGCATCATCCAGTCTGGTTTTACTGCCTCACAGAAAAGAACATGGCTAATATATCGACAGGAGACTATTAAGGTTGTTTAACAGTGAATTCCACTGAGTCACTGGTTTCTTAGCAAGGTATTTGTGGTTTTCATAGCTTGATTTCTGGCCTGTACTTTCTCTACTGGAACAAAAAGTCCTCACTTAATGGATATATAATGGCAGTACTGATGAGTATGTGACTGGCATTAAAGGAACTGCAGAACCAATAAACCCTGGTGCTCAAGCCAAAAACTATAGTGGTATTACCATAATTGTAAGTGTTGAGTATTTTGAATGATGATTTGTTGCTTTGCAGTAGAAACTTCCCCTTTGCCAGACATACAGTACAATGCGTTCAGAAAGTTCCCTTTTTGCACACTTTATTGTTATGAATTTAATTTAAAATGGTTTCATTTGACTTTGTTTGGCATTGATTCTACACACAATAATCCATAATGACAAAGCAAAAACATGTTTTTAGAATTTTTTGAAAATGTGTTAAACATCAAAAACTGAAATCTCTCATTTACATATAGTACATATTCAGAGCCTTTGCTTTGGCACTCCAAACTGAGCTCAGGTGCCTCCTGTTTGCTTTGATGATCCTTGAGATATCTCTAGAACTTGATTGGTATTCTGCTGTGGCAAATTCAATTGATTGGACCTGATTTAGAAAGGCCCAGACCTGTGCATGCAAGTTCCTAAATCCATGTGTGCAAAGCTCGCAGAGACTTACTCAAGAAGTCCTGAAGCTGTAACTGCTGCCAAAGGTGCTTTTATTAAATACTGAATAAAGTCTGTGAATACCTTTTGATACATTTGCAAAAAAAAACAAAATGTATATATATATATATATATATATATATATATATATATATATATATATATATATATATATAAATACGTTTCGGAAGCCCAGCGAATAGACCAAAGCTACATTACTCAAAAAACGTATTATTAAGGGAAAACACTCCTTTGAGAAGATGTGGAGATAGTTAATTTTTTAGAGGGAGACAAATCTGTAGAAGCCATTCTCCTTGAATTACAGAGTGTATGCATATTCTTTCAGTTTGCTTATGTTTATTTTTTATTATCTCTTTTTAAAGTTTCTAAACTCTTGTATGCCCTGACAAAGGTTGTTAGATTATGCCGTATTTATTTTGTTATGTGTTGAACTATTTTTGAAAATGTAATAAATACATATGTATCTATCTGTAAAACAATAATGTGTGCAATAAGTAAAGGGGTCTGAATACTTTCTGAAGCCACTGTACTACTGAGAAAGGTCACTGAGGGTCACAAATATCTTCATGCCACTTTAAATGGGTCCCCATGGTAGTTGTGTTATTTTGGTCAAAGACCGAGAAAGTTATTTTTCCCTCCCACGGTTAGGGTCCATTTTTGGGAATGCAGTGCCATTTTTAATCACAAATATCTTCTTCTGGCACTCATCCTAACTCTCTATCTCCCTTCCACTTCAACCTTATCCTCCCTCTCTCCGTCCACCATTTGGCTCCCTGTTGCTGCATCTTTATCCTCTCTCTTCTTGCCTCCCTCCCTGCATCCTCCCCTTCCTTTCTCTCTTTGTCCTTCCATGTCCTCTCCAGGCTCAGACAGTTCCAATTGGTGTACAGACTCCTCTGCTGATGTCCTGGCTTCCAGCAACGCAGTCCCCCTGAGTTTGTCCCTCTCCCCGGCTCTCAGTCCAGAGGAGTTTGAGCGCCTGTGGCTGCGGAGACATGCTTTGCAGGCTGAGCAAGGTAATGAAATGGAAGGAGATTCTTAATGACGAAAGCTTGCTCTTGATTCAACAGGAACTGTGGTTGAGAGGAGCAAACGGGCCTGCCATAAAAACTGTCAAACCAGTCTGAAATCTCAAGCGGTGGAAGTACATTTACTCAAGTTCTGTACAAATTTGTACTTGTATTTTCTGTTCATGCCACTTTATACTTATACTTAATTTCGTCTGTCTAACATCAGTTTCTCTGACTTTGCGCCTTGTGTTGCGGCTAGGTGCTGAGAACATGGAGGACGATTATGTGTGCTTGGAAGACCACGTCCAATGCCCTGCCATACCTCACTGTTCACCACAAAGCCTTCAGGCTGCAATGCAGCTGGTCAACATCCAGACGCTGGCCTTCACACCGCCGCACACACACCCCTGGAGGGTCTACCTGTACACGCACACCCAGCACGCACACTCTGGCGACACACCCCACAGCACGCTCATACTGGGGGAGCTGCTGTACACTGGAGAGGCAGACCAGAGAGTAGTAGTAAAGAAAGCCATGGGTGACGACGAGGTGGTGGTGGTGGAGGGCGGGGAAGAGGCAAAGGAGGCCACAGCTGACGGGCTGAGCGGGAGAAAAGATGGAGGAGAGGAGGAAGTAAAAGTGACTCTGAAGCAGCAACCAAGAGATGATGAAGCTTTGAAGGGGTTTCTCTCCATCATTACTGCTGTACTGCACACACTGACCTCAGAGAGAAATTAAATATGCATTACACACACAGACAAACACACATCTGTGTACTTCTACTGTATATCCTCATTATGACGCCCACTGACCACACTCATGCCCTACCCATGACTGCAAAATAGCCTCCTGCAGAAGCACTTCTTACTTCTCAGTCTGAAGTGACTGGCTCAAAGAACAGGAAACCACACACAGAGGAATACACCTCCTTTTTCATCTTGCACATTTTAAATGGTATCAGCTGAAATAATTGATGTGACAGTGGAGTCTTTACAGGAGTGAAAACGTGAATTAAGACCGCATTCAGTAGAAAAATAAACTTCAGCTGAGCCCATTAATCTCCTCCGTTTCCCGTCTTGTTTTCACAGTCGAGCCATAATAAGTAGATTTAAGAATAGTTGAGGTTAGGTAAAGGCTTTGCCTGATGGGGGCACTATGGAGGACTTGTGTCACTGCACCAAAACTCTTTTTTTTATTTTTTTATTTTTTTTTGTCCTCTTGGGACTTGTGTTTATAGATAATTAGACGCAGAGCTGGACCCTGAATCTGATAGGATATTGTGAATATTGTTTTTATTCCTGTGTGTGGTTGGTGGCTGTCATAATAAAACAATAAAACACGTGGATTCCTGCATTCTTACGAGTTTGTATCTCTTTTAATAAGGCAGTAGAGTTCCTTCATGTTCCTATCATGACTCGGTTGGTTTTAAGTATTTATTTTTTGTTGTTGCCTGTCACTCCACAGTGACGACACACCTGGTTCATATAAGCCTCGGTCACCTGGTGGCTGTACTCACGCCCCTACATCGTGCAGTCGTGTGGAAAGACTAGAGGGTTTAAAGCGAAGACGATGTGGAAATACCGGCAGTTGTATGCAGTACTGTCGTTTTTCCATCTCCGTTGGTACCTTCTTTGACTTCCAGTGGCTTGTAAGCAGAGTCTCACGGAGTCCTGCCCCGCGGAGTGACGGCCAGCCGCCGGGCTGAAGCCAACAGGCTGAGGGAGGTGAGTTTCTCTTTTAACACTTAACTTCACGATATCTGACTCACAACAGCTACTTTTCTATATGTAGTGATGGTATTAGCATCTGTACGATACAGTAAGTCCAACTTTTATTTTGCTACTTTTTGGGGCGTGAGCAGTAGCCTAACGTTTGGTGCTTTCGGTTTGTTTAGTCATTTTAATTTTTATGACTTTAATACTGTCGCTAGCAAGGCTGCTTTTCGGTGGAAACGTTACCTTTTTAAGTAGCTATAATTAAGCTAGTTAATATAACTAATTATAGTTAGTTTGGTTCGTAAATCGCTTCCGTGCTTCAAATAAAATCACTAACTTTTACCTGAATTATGCTCTTTTTTTAACAGCCTATTCATATAGAGACCCTGGTTGTCTGTAATAACCAACAATGAGTTGATAACTTTGTGTATCTTCCACGATAGTAACGATATGTTTCTTAAAACAGCTGATCTCCAGACTGTTACTACCGAACTAGCTGCAGTTTTCTTGTGGTAGCTTTATTATGGATTTATGTATTTTGTTTAACACACACAGACACACCTGTAATGTCAATCAGATTTGCGGTTTAATATCCACTCCAGTATACGAGGGTAAATATGAAGTAGCCTAGAGGAGGATAATTATAGATGAGGAGGCCTGATCTATAATTAGTGTTAGCAATGGAGGTTCGGTGTACTACTTGTTGACAAGACAAAGGCAGTCTTTGAAAATCTTACTAAGTGTGTGTGCCCTGTACACCAGGGATAGTTTGACCATACATGAAACTTCATCTTAACGTAATGAAATCCTTATACGTCAGTGCGTAAACAGAGCAGAGGGGAGTAGCCTGTCTTGGCTAAATATAAATCTAAATGGCACTCTCTGTTCAATTCCTTTTCTACAGTGTTTACACAGTATCTCCTTTCATTCCATATAAACTCTCTACCTGTTGTCTGTTTGAGCTTGGCTGGGCAACAGAGCCATAAAACCAGTGCAACTAGGCAAGAAGAAAGGAAAGACAAGTGCACAATAGCAAAAAAAAAACACAAATATAAGAAATGACAAACTAACAAGGTTTAAAACCGTATAATTCTAAATTTGTGTAAGTGGTAATTTTAAAAAAAACTTGTTTTCTGGGAGGTTGGTCCAGTGTTATGGTGCCACACAATGCAAATGCACTTCTAGGCTCTAATCATAATTTTGTGACAGATAATACTGTTTTATAAGCATGTAAGACTGAGTTTAGATAAAACTCAACTGTATGCTGGGATTACATTGTGTAATGGTGTGACTTATTTAAAACTCTCAAATCGACTCTACTGCGCGAGCCAATGCAGGCATGTTGAAACAGTCACTTTTGTGAGTCCAGCAGTGTCTTTCTGAACGAGTGGATGTCAGGAACAGGTTTGAGTACCACTGAATCAGGAGAACAGACAGTTGCGGCAGTCAGTGTAGGAAATAATAAAGGCATGATTCGTTTATTACAAGTCTCAGTCAGATAAAAGTACTTTTTTAAATTCGTCCTCGGTTAATTACATCAGGATTGTCTAATAATATTCGACTAAAAAATCCTTTGTTACAATTGAGTTGTGGGGTAATACGTAATATGTATGTGAATGTATACATAAGGCTCTTAATCAACACAGAGAGCTTCTTGTTTTAAATCCTAAATTAGGCTCCTCAACACACAGTCAAGTGTTAACAGTTACCTGTTGCTGTGTCTGAGCCTTCTGAAACATTAACTATGACCTGAATTATTTAATGTTATGCTGACTGAGTTACACACCAGCATAATGGTGTGTGTGTGTGTGTGTTAGGAAATGCGACGTCATTCAAAGAAGAAGAATGTTGTTTTGGCAGTGCTGCTTCTCGTCGGGGGATTGTTGTACTTCATAAGCCATTCGGACTTCCTAATTTCTGTGAGTACACACACACACACACTACACATACATTTTCATTGCTTCCACAGGAAACATCCAATTCAAATAAACTTGAAGTGCAAAACATCATCAAAGGTTGCACTTAGTGTCATAACTTGTGATCAACATTTTTATATACACATATTCTAATCGAACAATAAATATTTGTTTTGCAGGGCCTGACGAGGTCACATGAGCCGATTCCAAATGAGTTAACTTGGCAGGCAGAGAGGCTGGTTAGTAAGGAGTCCTGGGTCGAACGGGGAGACTACCTGCCTCTCAATGTGTCCTATCAGCTGCTTGCTGGAGCTCCATCTACTCAGCAGAGTGAGTGACACACTTTGTTTGTCCTGTATTACAGTGGGTACACAGGAAAATATGGAATATAGTTTTGTGCACCGCCCTTAACATTTGCATACTTAAACTTATTGTATACTTTGCCTTTTACAACTGTGACATCTGAACAATTAACAGTTTTTTACACAGCCCACCTACACACTGTGTCAATATACACTTTTAGCCTTTTTCAGCCTTTTAATACATACAGGATATCACATGTATTTCTTTAACTTTAAATTTTTATCCTTTTCATTTATTTTCTCATACCTCTTATTGTAATTCTTAATCTTTATTGTGCAATAGCCTTTAGCGCAACCGCCCTGCGTTTTATTGCACATACATTTTATGAGCAAATAAAATCTTTTTAATTTCAGTTCTGACTCACTAACTTGACTGTAAGCCTGTGGACAAAGAAAATCATTTTTAATCTTTACTTTTTTGTCAAAAAAGGAGCACCTGATGGTGTTTTCAGAGAGGTAACACAGGCTGCTCGCCTTCACTTGTTTATGTTTTCTGGCTGTCAAGCTACTGAGCAGGGAAAAAACAACAAACCCCTCACATCACCAACTTTTTTTCCCCAAGTCTCCTGTTCTATTGCTGACAGTGACCTCTGACCTCCCTGTGGAGTCAAAAAACTATAACGATGCAGCGGGGTTTCATCCAGCAAAATTGTGAACCTGGAATGCTCACCCAACGTTTTGCACATTTCACTTAAGGGACTTAAAATAAGTAATTCAACCTCTATATAGGAACAGGAGTCAAAGATTTTAAGTGCATCCCTCCAAACAAACGACTAAGAGTGTGATTGGTGCTATAGTAGATGCTTAGAATATTTTATTTGGTACATTTTATAATGGTAATTGATGGTTTTGTATGATTATAAAAAGCTCACACCTTTCACTTTTCTGTCCCGACATGTTTCAGGGTATTTGTCAGTTGGATTATCCTCAGTGAAGAGAAAGAAGGGCAGCTATCTAATCCCCACCTTGCAGTCCCTCTTCTCCCAGTCATCTCCTGAAGAGCGCTCTTCCATGGTGGTGGTGGTGCTGCTAGCAGATTTTGATGTCAGCTGGAGGGTCACGACAGTGAGGGAGATCAAAACTACATTTGCCTCGGAGCTGGAACAAGGCCACCTGGTGGTCCTCCATGTTCCTCAGGATTGGTACCCCTCTCTTACAGGTGCAGTGCACGTGTGATCCTACTAGTGTACATATTCATTCACATCCATGTCATGAGTGTTTTGTTAATGCTGTTACACTTATACGAGCCTCTCTGGTTCTCCTGCAGGTCTAAAGAGGAACTTCAACGATGCCCCAGAAAGGGTATCGTTCCGTTCCAAGCAGAACCTGGATTACTCCTTCCTGATTCACTACAGTGCCGGTCTTGGCCGATACTACCTCCAGCTGGAGGACGACATCTCCTCCGCAAAAAACTTCCTTACCACCATCAAACAGCGCGTTGAGGAGCAAGAGGCAAAGAAGACCACCTGGGCAATGCTTGAATTCTCAGCCCTCGGCTACATCGGGAAACTCTACAAATCAGCCCATCTTCCTCTCCTGGCCCGCTTCCTCTTCCTCTTCTACCAGGAAATGCCCTGCGACTGGTTGATGTCTCACTTCCGAGAGCTGCTGACTCAGAAAGAGTCAATCCTCTTCAAACCCTCGCTGTTCCAACACATGGGCACTTTCTCCTCGTTCCAAGGGACATACAACAAGCTAAAGGACAAGGACTTTGAGGAGGGGTTCTACAGCAATCCTTCAGCTGAGGTTTACTCCGATATGTCCTCCTACAAGAAATACTTCCCCAAACTGGCCTGGGATGCTGGGGAGGGATTCTTCTGGGGACGCTCCCCGGAAAAAGGAAATCACGTGACTGTGGTGTTCACAGATCCTACAGTAGTGACGGGGATATTTATAGAAACAGGGTCAGAGGGCAAAGACCTCCTGGAGTCAGCTCAGGTGGAGATAGGCCATGACGTGGTTACCACCGAGAAAGAGGAGAAGAGCTGTAGAGAGTTCCAGTTGGTGGGGACGTTTGAGAATGGCAGGTTTGAGACGCAGGAGGTGGACAAAACGTATAGCTCTGCCTCATCCTGTCTGAGGATACAAGTCACAGATGGGCAGAAGGAGTGGGTGATCATTAAGAAGATCAGGATCTCAACAAAGCTGAGTACACCTCCACACCAAGAATAGGCGTGGTATTATTTTATATGTATTATTACTAATTTATCTTGGTTTGATCTGTGTGTGTGTGTGTGTGTGTGTGTGTGTGTGTGTGTATTTATTCAATGTGTATCAGACTAACAGTTTGAGACACGCACACACACGAGGTGGTTATTTGTATTGTTCATTGTTTTTAAATGTAGAGGAGGAAGTAACTCATCAAAATGCACGTGGTTTTATAACAATCATGGGCAAAGGGCCATTCTGTATTGCATTGTATTGTTTATTTTTTGTATAAATATGGAAGACCGGGTTAGACTGTAAGATGCAATGTCCTTAATCAGAATAGACATGTTAGTATGACCACACCTCAAGCCGTTCAGGACTGTATTTATGTTTCCACTTTGATTGTAAACTACAATTTGATTACACACATTAAATGGGAGCACGTCTGCGCTCTTTAAAAGTCCAGTCCATAATGGCCAACTACACATTTAAACAATTAATGTTAATTTTCTAGTCTGCGTGTTCCTGGTGGAGAAGCACAACATCTTATTTTCCACAGTTCCCATTTTTCATCATTGTTCTCCTTTATTATTGCAGGACAGTATAAAGATTCAAATTTTCTCTTTTTATATACTGCCCATCAAGCTGCAAAATGTTGCCAAACCTATCCCAGAATTTGAGAGGGCCAAATCAAATCGCTGACTGACAAACACATATCTACGGTCAACTTCTGTTACCACAGAGGAGAGAACAATAGCTTATTCTTTTGCAATGTTTATTGTAACTCTTATTGTTACTGTGGTCAGCTCATAGAACAAGAAGACATTCTGGAGAGACAAAATAGTTACCACAGAGCGAGAGAGAGAGAGAGAGAGAGA